>WSYH01005275.1:0-2500 GCA_036426205.1 Ascaphus truei | reverse complement strand
CTGAGAGTCTGAGAGAGAGAGTGGGTCTGAGAGTCTGAGAGAGAGAGTGGGTCTGAGAGTCTGAGAGAGAGAGTGGGTCTGAGAGTCTGATTTCCCTACCCCCTGCCCGATTGCAGTGCGTGTGCGTGTGCACAGACACCAACCCACAGTCAGTCATAGTCACCCACCACCCAAGAGTCAGTCAGTCACCCAAAGAGAAACAGTTCCAGACATCACATTAGTGGTGAGTTCATTAAATGTTTGACCAAATATAGCAGGCTAAGTTTTAAGTTGATAATTTTGGATGGCCCTCGAATGATTTTATAAATATCAAAATGGCCCTTGGCAGAAAAAAGGTTCCCCACCCCTGTCTTCAACACTGGAGTAAAAAGGGATGTTAGAGTTTAGGGAAAGAAATGTAGTTGATATGTTTTCATTGAATGAACTGATGTAGTAAGTAATGTTAATACGAATCAAAGAAAATGGCATGAATGCCACTACACATTAAAGGATAACAGAGTGTATTTATCAAAGTCTAACTATACAAATGGACCACATGTGGTTTCTATTCTTTTTTTTGCACTAGGTTTTCCTAAATTTTACACCCAGAATACATTGATAAATGGACCTTCACATTTTTTGGAAACAACAATATGGAAAGAGATACATTTTATCCCTCCCGCAAAGGGGCTAGTCGTAATAGGTAATAAATACATATAAATGTAGAGTAAGGTTAAAAAAGTTGTTTTTCGAAATTAAACTTTGAGCTACAGTGTGAGGATTAACTGAAAAAATATATAATCTACGTAGCACATGGGGAAATACATTTGAGAGAGCGGGCTATATTGAAATATATAAAATCGTGCACTGTATAGATAATGTCAAGTTGAGTTACTGTTATCAAACTAGCACAGATGGCTGGACAAAAGAGCGTGAAAACTAATTACAGAAACACCCCGATTCAGAGCAGATGTTGGGAAGAATTTTTTTTATTTATTGAATTATAAATCTGCAGAGAGGTTTACTTGGCTAGATAAGGATGTTGTGCTTCAAGCACTTGAATCATTCAAGACCGTGGTGTTCACTAAGAGCCAGGAAGCATGGTACTGTATATACGTCATGGTGTTTCCAGGACAGTGTTTGATTTTTGAAATCTTCTTTCTTCCTATATTAAATTGGCTAGTTTTATAAATCTCACCCCAAAATAAGATATTTTTTTTTGTGTCTTCAAATAATTTTAGTCTTTATATCATTTTAGTAAAAGCATTTTCACCTCCACTAGTGTTTGTCTGTATTAAATATTTTTATAGGTATATGTTGTATTTATGTTGTGTACATTGCTTGTCACAAAGCAAATATTAAATAGGGATGTTAGAACAAAAACAAAAGCATATTCAAGTTTGTTAAACCAAATCCATTTTACAGTAATAGGAAATTGCAGCATTTGTCTTCCTTGAAATCAACTCCTGGAGTGCAGTATTGTCTTTGCTAAACGTTACATCCATATGGCACATCATTAAAATAGAGCATTGTTTTAATTGTACAGCATAATTGGCTGTCACCTATGGTGAAAGAGACAATGCAGTCAGCTATTTTAGATTTTAGATATGAGTATATTTGAGTCTGAATATATAATGGTATGCAGGCACAAAATGTTTATACATTTAATATCAACCCTGTGTGTGTATATATCGACCGAACAGTATCGACTATCTGTTTTTTATTTATATTGCATTTCACCCCAGGCTATGCTTAAAAGCTGTGTTTAAAACAGCATGATTGGCTTAAGGGTTGCTCGTGTAATATGAGCTTGAGACAAAAGGTGGCACTGTGTGCTCATTTGCATGTCATTTCCCAGAATCCCTTGCTGCAGTGGAAGTGCTGTGTGCTGGCCGATAATGGTGAAAGACAGGGTTGCAGACCTGTCTAAGACATGCAAATAAACATACAGTAATGTTTCCATTTGATATATATATATATATATATATATATATATATTATATATATATATATATACAGGTAAACCCCGTTATAACACGACCCGTTATAACTCGGTTTTCACGTGGCTCCCGTTTTAAAAAATGTTTTATTTTTTTTTGCACACTGCACACTCACTGCACACACTGCTCACTATACACACTGCTCACTGCACACACTGTTCACTGCACACACTGCTCACTGCACACACTGCACACACTCTCACTGCACACACTCTCACTGCACACACTGCACACACACTGCTCACACTCCCAGCACTCACTGCACACACTCCCAGCACACACTCTACACTGCACACACTCTACACTGCACACACTCTACACTGCACACACTCTACACTGCACGCACACACTCCCACTGCACGCACACAGTCCCACTGCACACTCCCACTCCCACTGCACACTGCACACTCACACTCCCACTGCACACTCACACTCCCACTGCACACACTCCCACTGCACACACTCCCACTGCACACACTCCCACTGCACACACTCCCACTGCACACACTCCCACTGCACAC
>WSYH01005274.1:0-45784 GCA_036426205.1 Ascaphus truei | reverse complement strand
TCAGTATGCCCCTCCTGGGGTTCATGTTGTGTTCCCAGGAATGTTTGCTGACACACTGTTATCACTTAAAAGCGACACTTTTTCATATGTGCTAGCTAGAAGCCTGCACACAGTTTCCCTTCTCTCTGAAAATTGCCTTGTCGGCCCTGATACTCGGAGAGGTAAAAACCTCCCTTCAGATTCAGAATCTCTTTCTATAGAGGTCGTCCTTGCTGTTACTTCCCCTGATTTCTCTGCCCATGCAAACCCTCCAGGGATCAGCATATCGGTTGTTACCCCCTTAGTACAGTCTGAGACCACTCTGCCTATTTTACAAATCCTGGTGTTTAAATCTGAGCTATTTAGTTTTACTGCTCTTGCTAAACCTCAGTCCCTCAGCACTGCAGCTAAACGTGCTCCAGCAACCGTTGGGTTACTCGGGGTAAAAATTAAAATTCCTGTCTTAAAGGGTACTTTCTCACACATGTCCAGCAAACCTAGAACCTCTGTGATTGATTCTAAGTCACTTATCACTATATCTGATGTTCTCACTAGTCAAACCCTGACACCCTCACCACTGGCTAGGAGTCCCGTCATCAGAATTTTTGCACTAGTAAACACGCCTAAATCTGTTTTTGTCATGACAAGCACCCCTGTTGTTAGGGTCCTTGCAGTTTTGGATAAGACTCCTTTTACTTCAAAGGTTTCTGCTATTAAGAGTTTCCACGGTTCCAACTTACCGCTTATTGTCTCTTTAACTCCCATCATTACTCTCCCATTACCAATCACTGATTCCCAGGCACCAGCTCCTGATGCTAGTTCTCCTATCGGTACCCCTGCTTTGCGAGATGTTTCTGTTATGGATTCCGAGCCTCCAGCTCCGGAGTCAATTCCTTTACTCGCTGCTGTTTTTGTAGTCTCTCAGGTCCCTGTCACTGAAGTACAGACTTCAGCTTCTGAGGTTAGCTCCCCTCCCTCCGCTACCCTTGCTCTGCCTGATTCTCAAGTTTCTGATATTAAAGCCTCAAAGCCTATTCCTACTCCCCAGACAATACTATCTCCCACTGAGGGTTCCCCAGTATTTGAGAGCTCCACTGCTGAGTGCTTCTCTGCCTCTGTGAAACAATGTTTTTCCCCCTCGGAAACTTCTGTTGCCCCTGTTATTTCCTTTGAGTTGGAAATACTCTGTACGTATCCCAAGATTTCGGTCTCTATGTCTGGTTTACTGCTTGCCTTGTCACCTTCCATACCAATACCAGGAAATGCTCCCACCCACCCTATACCCTCGCTGACCACTACCTGGGAGACCTCTGGAGGAGAAGTCCCTCTCAAATTCCTACATGCAGAGGTCAGCCAAGATTTTGTCTGTCCCGAAGGTCGCCCAGGTATATTCGATCAACTATCAAGGCTGCTTATCCTAAATTCTGGTCCCATTACTAAAGACTGGGCTCCCAGTGGGGGTTCTTCTGCCGTTTCTGCTCCGGAACCCTCTGGTTCTTCACAGCCTTGGATTCCCAAGCCATTTCGCGGGGCGAGCCAGGTACCAATGATATCTCTACCATCACTCTCATATCCTAGAACAGTACTCACCAAGGAACTGCTCGTTTACGGATCCCCTTTCCACCTAAAAAACTTTAGGAACAACTCGATGTCCCCGAGACCCATGGATGGCCCTATCTGGCCACAGATCTCTCCGGGGGGTGGGGATACACAAAGGAGTGACCACGAGTCTCTGAACCATGACTCTAACACCAATCCTAGACGTTTCAGGAACAACTCCTGGTCCCCCAACTCTATGAGTGGTCTTGTTCGCCCGGAGGTCTCACGTGAAGGGGGGGGGGTACTGTAAGGAATCCGCTCCTCGGTTTAATGTTTGCCTTACCTTGCAGACCTGTGCAGTCCTGGAACACTTCCCCTGATATTTACTGCAGCATGGATTAACTCACCAAAGCAATACTGCCACACGCCCCTTCTGCCATTGGTTCTCTGACCTTTAAGTACTGCTTTCCCACAATGCTCCCTGCCGAGCATAGTCCTTCCTGGATGTCACAGTGTTCTGCCATAAGCCTTATCTTGTCTGTCTCCTTGGTTCCTGAGACCGGCTGCTAGTGTCACGCAGCGGTCTGTTCCTGTGCTGAAGCGGAGTACTCTCCTTGTTGTCTTCAGCTCCCTGGTTCCTGTGACCGGCTGCTAGTCTCATGCAGCAGTCAGTTCCTGTTTCCTGTGCTGAAGCTGAGTACTCTCTTTGTTACTTCAGCTCCTTGTTTCCTGTGACCGGCTGCTATATTCATGCAGCGGTCTGTTCCTGGTTTCCTGCACTGAAGCGGAGGTTTCCCTGTGTATCTTCAGCTTCCTGGTTCCTGGGGCCTACTCTTTCCCTAATCTAGAGAGGCCGTGTCCTGGTTCCTGTGCTGAAACGGAGGATTCCTCAGCCCGCTCAGGACTCTTGCGCTGAAGCACTGGTTTACCAGTGCAGCTAGGCGGTGTGCTACTCTGGTCTGTCTACCACCTCCTAAGACCAGTACCATGGGCCATGGTCGCTGCACGCGCAGAGGCCACTCCCGCGCTCCTAAGCTGAAGCGGGGCTCTCCTGGCTACCTGTTGCCAAACTCCTGCTTGAACAACGTTTACCCTGATGTCTCCAGTCCTGACCCTGGCGTGTCCACCGACGATGCTGTCTTCTCCTATCCTGATCCTGCTACGTACGACTACGAACTGCGCAATCCGGATCAGCCTGCGCGGTCTAAGGTCGGTGCTTTTACAACCCCACCTCAGCCACGCGGTCCGACCCAGGTTTGTGGCGAGCACAGTCGTGACAGTATGCTCGGCCCCACAAACTCGGACCGCCCTGTGGTGAGGGTTGGTATGTTTCTGTCTGAAATCCTGTCCCGGCCTGTAGACCAGTCCCAGTTTGAAAACCAATATCTGTGCGAAATACTACCCCTGATTGAAGATCAGATTATGTATGAAGGTTTAACCCTGTTGCAAAGACAATGCCGTAACGATCTCATTAGTAAGGCTTATTGCCTCAAGACTTAAAACAGTCTCTGGCCGCTTGTTTTTGCTCCTCTGGTTCCCCTTTAACCTGGGATAATGTGCATCCTATCAAACTTGCCAACGCCCGAAATGCACTCCTTGCCTTGGCTTTATCATTGGACATTCACCTAGTACAACAGGACCCTCTCTTCATGGTGGTTCATTCTCAAGACACACTCCGTGTACTTTCCCTGACTTTGGACATTTGCATAAAGGAACAGGACCCTCTCCTCGTCAGCTACGCTGCCGCTTGGCAGTTCACCTGTGCTGCCAGTCCTGTCGCTAAACCTGGGGACGTATCTCCCTCTCCAGGAAATGACCAAACTGACCCACTATCACTGACCCCTAACATAGATGCTGCCACGGTCCCTAGCCCTGATGGTACACCCGGGTACTCTGACACCAATGATACGTCTACGTTAACCCCTGCTGATCAGTCCTGTGAGGTTCCCCTGGAGTATACGTATATTTCTCTAGCCAACACTAAGGCTCTAGTATCCGAGAACAAGTTCCTTTTTCCCTCTATTCCTAACTCTGAATCTCCCTTTTCAGCCCTCAAAGTTTTTCCTGCTTTAACCCCTGCTAGGCAGTTCTGTATGCCTTCCCTGTCAGAAAACGAATCCCTCCTACCTTCACGTACTCAGTTTGAATTTCTAAGTTCTGTTCCCAGGGTCATTCCTGTATTAAATCCTGTGGGGCAGCTCTCTGAGTCCCCTTTGGTAACCCCCTGTTCTTCGCCAGCCATGGTCACGTCCCTAGATCCAGAGGAAAAATCCCTTGTCTCACCTATTACAGAGGAAAAACTCTCTATGTTCTACTCTCAGGTATTATCTGCTTTAACTCCTGTAATTTCTTGCTGCCTCCAAGCTAATGCCTTCGTTCTAGCCTCAGAGAATGTGTCCCCAAGTCCTACAGCAGAGGTTGCATTAAATGACTTCCCCAAGGTTGCTGAATCCTTAGTTAATTTTTGCTCTAAAACCCCTGCTTCAGCTCAAGTTTCAGCTGCTGTGCCCCTGAAACTTCGGCTAAAGTTCTGTATCCAGTTAAATGTATTCAGTTACCAAGTTTTTCCCTAAGCTTGGTCGCAGAGTTCCCATTTCCAAGTACTTCGCTGAACCAGTCTATCACCCAGAGAGCGATGATCCCTGCTTCAGCACATAGTCCCCACGTCGTGGAATCTGCAGTCATTTCTGGTTTCCCAGACACTCCTTACCAAATACCCACTTCAGAGACCAGTACAGTTATGATTACCCCCCGTGTACTGTCTGTGTTCTCCCCTTCTCAAAGCTTAGGGTTAAAACCGTACAGTGATCAGTATGCCCCTCCTGGGGTTCATGTTGTGTTCCCAGGAATGTTTGCTGACACACTGTTATCACTTAAAAGCGACACTTTTTCATATGTGCTAGCTAGAAGCCTGCACACAGTTTCCCTTCTCTCTGAAAATTGCCTTGTCGGCCCTGATACTCGGAGAGGTAAAAACCTCCCTTCAGATTCAGAATCTCTTTCTATAGAGGTCGTCCTTGCTGTTACTTCCCCTGATTTCTCTGCCCATGCAAACCCTCCAGGGATCAGCATATCGGTTGTTACCCCCTTAGTACAGTCTGAGACCACTCTGCCTATTTTACAAATCCTGGTGTTTAAATCTGAGCTATTTAGTTTTACTGCTCTTGCTAAACCTCAGTCCCTCAGCACTGCAGCTAAACGTGCTCCAGCAACCGTTGGGTTACTCGGGGTAAAAATTAAAATTCCTGTCTTAAAGGGTACTTTCTCACACATGTCCAGCAAACCTAGAACCTCTGTGATTGATTCTAAGTCACTTATCACTATATCTGATGTTCTCACTAGTCAAACCCTGACACCCTCACCACTGGCTAGGAGTCCCGTCATCAGAATTTTTGCACTAGTAAACACGCCTAAATCTGTTTTTGTCATGACAAGCACCCCTGTTGTTAGGGTCCTTGCAGTTTTGGATAAGACTCCTTTTACTTCAAAGGTTTCTGCTATTAAGAGTTTCCACGGTTCCAACTTACCGCTTATTGTCTCTTTAACTCCCATCATTACTCTCCCATTACCAATCACTGATTCCCAGGCACCAGCTCCTGATGCTAGTTCTCCTATCGGTACCCCTGCTTTGCGAGATGTTTCTGTTATGGATTCCGAGCCTCCAGCTCCGGAGTCAATTCCTTTACTCGCTGCTGTTTTTGTAGTCTCTCAGGTCCCTGTCACTGAAGTACAGACTTCAGCTTCTGAGGTTAGCTCCCCTCCCTCCGCTACCCTTGCTCTGCCTGATTCTCAAGTTTCTGATATTAAAGCCTCAAAGCCTATTCCTACTCCCCAGACAATACTATCTCCCACTGAGGGTTCCCCAGTATTTGAGAGCTCCACTGCTGAGTGCTTCTCTGCCTCTGTGAAACAATGTTTTTCCCCCTCGGAAACTTCTGTTGCCCCTGTTATTTCCTTTGAGTTGGAAATACTCTGTACGTATCCCAAGATTTCGGTCTCTATGTCTGGTTTACTGCTTGCCTTGTCACCTTCCATACCAATACCAGGAAATGCTCCCACCCACCCTATACCCTCGCTGACCACTACCTGGGAGACCTCTGGAGGAGAAGTCCCTCTCAAATTCCTACATGCAGAGGTCAGCCAAGATTTTGTCTGTCCCGAAGGTCGCCCAGGTATATTCGATCAACTATCAAGGCTGCTTATCCTAAATTCTGGTCCCATTACTAAAGACTGGGCTCCCAGTGGGGGTTCTTCTGCCGTTTCTGCTCCGGAACCCTCTGGTTCTTCACAGCCTTGGATTCCCAAGCCATTTCGCGGGGCGAGCCAGGTACCAATGATATCTCTACCATCACTCTCATATCCTAGAACAGTACTCACCAAGGAACTGCTCGTTTACGGATCCCCTTTCCACCTAAAAAACTTTAGGAACAACTCGATGTCCCCGAGACCCATGGATGGCCCTATCTGGCCACAGATCTCTCCGGGGGGTGGGGATACACAAAGGAGTGACCACGAGTCTCTGAACCATGACTCTAACACCAATCCTAGACGTTTCAGGAACAACTCCTGGTCCCCCAACTCTATGAGTGGTCTTGTTCGCCCGGAGGTCTCACGTGGAAGGGAGGGCGGGGGGGGGGTACTGTAAGGATCCGCTCCTCGGGTTATGTTTGCCTTACCTTGCAGACAAGTGCAGTCCTGGAACATTTCCCCGATATTTACTGCAGCGGATTCACTCACCAAAGCAATACTGCCACACGCCCCTTCTGCCTTGGTCTCTGACCTTAGTACTGCTTTCCCACAATTCCCTGCCGAGCATAGTCCTTCCTGGATGTCCGGTTCTGCCATAAGCCTTTGCGTTGTCTCCTTGGTTCCTGAGACCTGCTGCTAGTGTCACGCAGCGGTCTGTCTGTGCGAAGCGAGAGTACTCTCCTTGTTGTCTTCCGCTCCCTGGTTCCTGTGACCGGCTGCTAGTCTCATGCAGCGGTCAGTTCCTGTTTCCTGTGCAGCTGAGTTACTCTCTGTTACTTCGCTTCTTGTTTCCTGTGACCGGCTGCTATATTCATGCAGCGGTCTGTTCCTGGTTTTCTGCACTGAAGCGGAGGTTTCCCTGTGTATCTTCAGCTTCCTGGTTCCTGGGGCACTCTTTCCCTAATCTAGAGAGGCCGTGTCCTGTTCCTGCGCTTGAAACGGAGGATTCCCCAGCCGCTCAGGACTCTTGCGTGACAAGCATGGTTACCAGTGCAGCTAGGCGGTGTGCTACTCTGGTCTGCTTCCACACTCCTCGGACCAGTACCATGGGCATGGTCGCCGCACGCGCAGAGGCCACTCCCGCCTCCTAAGATGAAGCGGGGCTCTCCTGACTACCTGTTGGCGAACTCCTGTTGAACAAACGTTTACCCTGATTTCCACGTCCTGCCGGCGTGTCCACCGACGATGCTGTCTTCTCCTCATCCTGATCGCGTACGTACGACTACGAAACTGCGCAATCGGATCAGCCTGCGCGGTCTAAGGTCGGTGCTTTTACAACCCCACCTCAGCCACGCGGTCCGACCCAGGTTTGTGGCGAGCACAGTCGTGACACTCTTGAATTAAAAGAAAAAAACAACACTGGGGGTAGTCCGGTGGGCACAGTTATAGGCTCTTCAAGGGTACCTTTAACATGTGCACCCAATCCCTGCCATGGGAATATTTTAACCACCAATGGCCGCTTTGCCCGCAGTTTGCAAAACTGGGCAAAAAGGCTTTCCGGTTTGCAAAGCGCATGTGTCAGCCTGACACCCATGCCACTTAGCATACACTGGGAAACACCCTTTTGTTGGTGCCTCTTTGTCTGGGGTTTGGCCCAAATGTGTAAATGGTCCGAGATCTGCCACTTATAAGGTGTCTGGCCATGTATACATTATGGTGCTCTGAGGCTTTTCATCCCTGTCACTTCTTTAGATTGAGGGTCGCCGGCTCAGCGGGACCTCTTTATTTATTTATAAAATATTTTACCAGGATGTAATACATTGAGAGTTACCTCTCATTTTCAAGTATGTCCTGGTATGAAGTACCAGGAAGAAAATACCCTCAGCTCAAACACCCCCAGCCCATTTACATGTCATAGGATTTTTCCCGGGCATACAGAAAAAAATTGTTCCTGCCTGTACATTATAAAATCACAGTTTTAAATACTTTATTAAATCTTCATGTTGACGGTGTACCACGACTGTAATTTATATATTTATGTTTGTGTTTTACCAACTTAGGCTTGCACACCAAAAACCAGGGTGCTGGGTGCCTCCGTTCACAAGTTAGCCTGCTTTATTGAATAGGCTTGCTTGTTGGAACACAAGTGTCATGGTCTCCTAGACCTCCTGCCTAGCCATAGTTCTTCTTTCTCCACTGGGTGTGCTGCTGCCTTCTGTTTCCTCTGGGTTCCTCTGTCTGTCTGTCTGTCCTCTTGTTGCTCCTCTTTCTGTCTTATAGCTCTGCTTCCTGTTTGTTTCCTTTGCCTTTGTTTCGAGTGAGACTTCTATGCACATGATTCTGTCTCTAATCCTGATCTGTTCCTGTACCTGTCCTGTATTTGATTCTGTTCGCAGTAAAGGCCCTTGCTGGTATCTTGCTTGTCCCTGTTTGTTCCCTGGTCTCAGTCCCTGCTCCCCGGTCCTAGCCCATGCTCCCAGACCTGTTACTGCTCTCCTGTCCTGTTCCAGTCTCCTCGTTGCCGACCTCTGCTTGTTATCTGACTACGCTATCTGCCGCCTGCCTCTGACCCCTGCTTGTTACCTGACTAAGCTACCTGCCGCCTGCCTTGGACCTCTGCTTGTGACCCCTACTACGCTCCTGCTGTTCCGGCCACCGAGATCCTACCCGCCACAGGAGTCTCCCGTGACAGAAAACAAAGGCCACTTCTGGACCTTGCTGGGACATATTATTCTTCTACCTGCACCCTTTCCTGCCTGCTGCAGCAGACCGCATCCGCATGGTTGAAGATAAGTACTTTTGTTTCTTTTTTGGAAATCCCAGTTGGGATCTTGAAGGTTTTTTTTTTTGTTGCTGCTAAGTGTTCTGCAAAAATTATTGCATTCATAAAGAAAAACATTTTTGCTGAGACTAGAACTGTTGCTGCAGAGACTAGTGCACCCTTCTTTGAGGTTTTTTCTTTTGTGCAGTGCCTGGATTAACCCTTGCAGTACCTGTTGCCACCTTTTTAGACTTTGACTTTCATTCCCTGGACAAGGTTTGTCTCTGCCTTTTTGGGTGGGCCACTGCAGATTTTCAGACTCACATTTCTATTTAAGACGGTTACCTTGATTTACTGCTTTCCCTGGTTGGACCACTGCTCTTCACAGGGTTTCCATTTCAAAAGACAAGAGTGCTTCCATTATTTTGTCACTGCGTGCTGTGATTTTTCCTGCAATCTGTAGTTCTTACTATGATTGGTTCTAAGGTTTCAGGTTTACCTGCAAGTTCACCTGAAAGTTGTTTCTTTGCAACCTATGATATCCCTATGCCTGATATCTAAGGTTTCAGATTTAACTGCAGGTTTCTCTGTCTGATATTCCTATGTCTGATGTCAAAAGTTTCGGATCTAACTGCAAGTTTTTCTGTAGTAGTTTCCTGCTGTCTATGATATTTCTATGCCTGATTTCTAAAGTATCAGATTTAACTGCAGGTTTCTCTATATGATATCCCTGCGCCTGATGTGTAAAGAATCATATTTAACTGCAGTTTTTCTGTCTATATGATATCCTACGTCTGATGTCTAAAGTTTCAGATATAACTACAGGTTTCTCTGTCTATTTTTTTTCCTTGCATTTATGATACCTCTGTGACTGATGCTAAGGTCTCAAAAGGTCAACTCTCCTATCTTGTGTCTCTCGGTGTCTAATATTCCTGTTCATTCTAATGCCTCTGCTTTAAAGACACATTTCCGCTTTACTGGTTTCTTGGGAAGTTTGGTTTTCTCTACAGTATGTCCGAACTTATGACTCCCACTCTGAAAACAGTCTTGAACAGTAAATGTGAACACAGCACCACTGATTCTTCAGAACTTCTCAATGCAAGAAAGAAGAAGGAAAAGAAATGAGGTATTACTGTGGAAGTGGCAGAAGGAATTAAGGATGAACCTTTAACCTCAGAGTCTGCACTTGATGAAAGAGATATGCTGCAGCTTAAGGCAACTCACAGACGTATCCCAAGAATAGTGGAAGAAAAGAAAGAAGTATTTAATCAAGGCAAAGATGCCCTAACTCAGACACTTCAATCTGCACGAAAAGAGATTGATTGTCTTCATGAACATTTAGATAAAGCGCAAGAAGCCAAGGCTGCACTACAGAGCTGTCTATCCTCAGCAATTGCTAAGTGTGTTCTCTGGGAAAAAGAAAAGCACCAGTTGGAGAGTGACCTGGATGTTATGTCAGGTGAGCTGGAGAGGGCATATGCTGATGCTGCTGAGGATCAGCGCCTCGCTTTTAAAAGTACGAATTCCTGGAAATCTCTATGAAGGAAATTGACAAGCTTAATACAGAGCTTAAAGTCTCCCAGGAGGAGATTTGCTACTTCAAAAAAGAGATGGAAGTCGTTCGGGAGGAGAGATGCTACTTGAAAACAGAGATACGTTCTATGAGAGATGCCTCCAAAGAGTTGAATAGTAGGTTTGAAACTATAAACCAAATGAGTAAGAACTTCTTTGTCCAAGCCAGAGAAGGAGATAAAAGACTCCATGAATTAGAAGAGGAGAAGAGACTATTGATAGAAGAAAAGTCAAGGATGCAATTAGCAATGGAAAAAGCAGAGGGTGCCTTGGAAAAAGAAAAGTATCAGTTGGAGGATGACAGGGTGATCTTGTCAAGTAAGCTGGAGAAGGCTTACGCGGATAATGCTCAGTACCAGAGTTTCATGGCTCAAGTTGGCACAGCACTGGAAGCATCTCAGAAAGAGGTTCACAGGCTTACTACAGAGCTGGAAACCTCTAAGGAGAAGGGTTGCCACTTTAACACAGAACTATGCTCATTGAGAGAGATCTTCGAAGTGTTAAATAGCAGTTTTGAAACTGTAACCCAAGAGTGCAAGAATCTCTATGTCCAAGTCAGTGAAGGAGATAAGAAATTCCATGAATTAGGAGAGGAGAAGAAACAGTTAGCCCAGGAAAAGTTAGACGTGCAGACACCACTCCAGAATGCAGAGTGCTGCAAGAAGAATGTGTCTCGCTGGAGCAGCGCACACAAGCAGAAAATATGCTGCAGAGTCAGCTGCAAGAATTGCGTACACATCTGTAGGACACCAAGGAGAGATTGGTGAATGCTGAGGAAAAGCAGCGAGTTCTGCAGGAAGAAAGTTTCCAGACTGCCTACAAAGTAAAGATGCTGCAAGAGTATTTGAGTACCCAGTGTGTCCCCAAAGAGCAGCATGAGGAGCTGAAGGCCACACTGAGCATAACCAGAGCCTCTCTGGATGAGGAGCTTAGAGCCCAAGTAACCCTGTAGGAGAGTGAGCACAAGGTGGTCCAGAAACTAAAGCAAGACTTAGGGATGTAGCAGTGTTTCTGCTCCTCTAATAGCCAGTACACCCAAGAGAAAGAGACCTGGAAAAGACAAGCTGCTGAGACCATAGCAAAAGAATTTGCAGAGCTCCAAGACGTGATGAGGGATGCATTGAAGCGAGTTCAAAATGATCTCAGTGAAGAGATGAAAGCCCTGAGAAGAGAATTGCAGTATGCACTTAACCAGGGATCTCTCACTGAGGAGTGGAAATTGCAACAACATCTAAAAATGAAAGAGCTAAAGCTGACAGCTGAACACACATTACAGCATCTCACAGCACTGCTGATCGCTGAACTCAAGACACAGCTTGCCAAAAAAGAGAGGGAGGAGGTGTCTGTCCGTGGTTGGCCTGACACTGCGCTATGAGGTCAAGATGGCTGAGGCCTGCAAAGTGTTGAATCACACATCCCATGAGAAGGCCTGGCTGCAGCTGGAGCTGGACAAGGTCTGGGAGGAGTACCGGCAGCTACAGGTCAGAAATAAAGAAAAAGAAACACATTTAAGCCTTGTTCTAAGTCAGCTGGGAGATATGGAGTCGCGACTCAACTCCAAAGAAGCTGAACTGACAACTGCTTTGAGTGGGAAAAGAAGTTCAGAAGGACAGCTTCAAGAGCTAAAAACTCAAATAGCTGGTCTTTCATTGGGTGATGCCATGAAATGGCAGTCGCAAGAGGAGACCATGGAGAGCTAACTCTGTGTCCCCACTGACTCATGTGGAAAGGCTGCACCCATCCTTGATGCCCACGTTCCTGATGTCTCTGCCCATGCATTTGGGTTGAACACACCCATTCGGGGGTTCCTTGCAGCACCCAATGTACCTGTGGAGTACCCTCTGCCTGCTGACAAACCACCAGAGGTGGGTCACCTTGAGTCCACTTTTCATCAAGGCCTCCGGGAAGAGCCTGGAGGATCGTCCGGAGAACGCTCTTGAGAGGGGGGAGTAATGTCAGGGTCTCCTAGACCTCCTGCCTAGCCATAGTTCTTCTTTGTCCACTGGGTGTGCTGCTGCCTTCTGTTTCCTCTGGGTTCCTCTGTCTGTCTTTCTGTCCTCTTGTTGCTCCTCTCTCTGTCTTATAGCTCTGCTTCCTGTTTGTTTCCTTTGCCTTTGTTTCGAGTCAGACTCCTATGCACATGATTTTGTCTTTGATCCTGATCTGTTCCTGTACCTGTCCTGTATTTGATTCTGTTCGCAGTAAAGGCCCTTGCTGGTATCTGGCTTGTCCCTGTTTGTTCCCTGGTCTCAGTCCCTGCTCCCCGGTCAAAGCCCCTGCTCCCAGACCTGTTACTGCTCCCCTGTCCTGTTCCATTCTCCTCATTGCTGACCTCTGCTTGTTACCTGACTACGCTATCTGCCGCCTGCCTCTACCCCTGCTTGTTACCCGACTACGCTACCTGCCGCCTGCCTTGGTCCTCTGCTTGTGACCCCTACTACGCTCCTGCTATTCCGGTCACCGAGATCCTACCCGTCACAGGAGTCTCCCGTGACACCAAGTTCACCCAGTTCCCACGCCAATTGACCTACTTCTCATGGCCATTGACTTACTTCCTTTCAAGTTCTGCAGGCTAACGAGGTACGGATACTGCTGCGGCCACTTTTATTCTAAAACATCACCGCTTTTTTCCTGGCTTTTTTCTCGAATGCGACGCACTTCACTGGGTGCATGCTGCATTCATGTTGCGTTCCCAGCCGCGGGTCATGCGCGGTTGACGCGCGGTTGACGCGCGGTTGATGCGTTTATTGAGAATGGTTCTGATTTAATAGGTTGCAATTCTTCGCATGTCCTCCAGATGGCACATTTTCATGAATTGTAATGTGCATGCGCTTCAGTAATGTGATGACTTGCAGGTGTTTTGTTTAAAAAAGATACCAGAGTGTGCTTTTGTAAATTGGCCTTGAGACTGAAGGAAGAGGTTGCAATAATGTATCAATTTAGGCTTTTCATATTAAAGAAAGACAAAGACCAGTTTCTGTTACAGTATTCTCCAGAGACCTGCCGCCATGAGTGTTCAAGTGCAGCCCGTTTTCCAAAAACCCGACAGAAGTTACGCGTATTTGATATGGGCCGCGATTAATGCAACAGATGATAAGATGGCAACAGTTGTTCAAATTTATCAGTATTTTATCGAAAACTATGACTTTTACAAATTTTCGCCAGCTCCTCATGTGTGGAAGCGTGCAATAAGGAAAGGTTATATAGCGATCCATGTTTTTATCGTATTGAGCCACAACTTTTGGAGGGTATTGGTGTGTATCACCGCCTTTTTCCTGTATCTATGATCATGCAGACGGCAAAAGGCGAAAAGTCGTGTTAAAACCAACTAAGAAACGACAGTCGCTGCCAAGCAATGTGCCAGCACCAGCACCAGCTTCCAATAACGGTCCCACCGTCAGTGACAACCCTTGCTGTCTGTCCAGCAAGCCTGAGCCGGATTTTGCGTGCAGTTTTGATCAAGCTTGCATGTACAGTACCTAAGAGATTTCCAGCCTCATCAGCTGACTGATGGACCGGCGCCGGCACCAGCTGAATGGGAAATTCTATGGTGAGTATTGTTGCCGTATTATTTTCTGTGTTTTTTTTATTTTGACAATACAGTATCAGTATCGGTGCGATTCAAAAGTCAAGCGATTCTCCTGTAAGCAATATCATTGGCTGAGTGGCTTCTACAGTACTGCAGATACTGAACATTTGGTGGAACTTGAGGCGCATGCGCAGTGAAGCCTTCTTGAAATGCATATGCGTGTCATCGCATCGACGGTAGGCGCGTGCGCATGTGAACAAGAGACGCCCTCCGAGAAAATTATTGGTGGGACTGGCTGGGAACTTCTTTAGGGGACTGACCATTACAGTAAAACTTTTCTTTTTGTTTTCCTCAGAAAAGAAAACGGCTAATGGAGGGATTTCGATGGATAATATCGCTTTGTGTAACAATGCCTGCACATTGCTGAATCGGATTTAAAAAACCACGTACCGGAGTCTACAGTTAAGTGGCCGTAGTTATTGATTAGGATAGAATACTGTACCTGAAACAGTATGCTGATGTTTTCCGACCGTACAGTATACAATACTTTTTTATATACAGTATACTGTGTAATAAACCCGAAAAAATTAAAAGTATGCATTTATTCTACATGTATTACAGTACATACAGTATGTGTCTTCTATGCAGTGCCAGTGTCAGGGTTCTGCTCGCCACAAACCAGGGTCGGACCGCGAGGCTGATCAAATAATGTGTGAACAGGACTTTAAGTTTTCTTCAGCTGAATGTGAAACTATTTAAATGTTATTTTTGTGGCTTTTTCAAGGCCAAAATACAATTCAATGTTGCACTCCTTATTTCGAGCAACCAATTCGAATGTGTAGAAAAATTGGCACACATGTTTTGGATAAGATAGCAATTTCACAGTGAAAGTGCCATTTTGTTTTCCCGTAATCTACATTCTCAAACAAGTGTACGAATCTAATTAAAAAACAATGTGGTGAGAAATGTAGTGTTGGCATTATGAAAATACTGCCTACACTGACATAAGACATATAAACACACCTGCTAATGTTTTTCTCTCTGTCTTTTGTTACAAATTTTCACTGTGTGTATCTTCTGTCTGGTTACTCTGTCTGTCTCACACATTTTCACTATCTGTGTATATATATATATATTATATATATATATATAATAATATATAAATAGATATATATATATATATATAAAACCAACAATGAAAAAATATGTGTGTGTATGTTACGTATTTAAGGCCTTATGTAAACAGGGATTGTATATGCTCAGACTTATTTAAAGGTTGAAACATTACAGGGTAAGTATGTTTGAGGTTATTAGAGTCAGCTGTGTCACAATGGTGTAACCATATCTTCTTGTGGTGGTTTCTTTCTAGAGGAGTTCAGGAGGTCCCTTCTATCTAGTGTTTAACAGAATTCAAAGCATCTGTGATATGGGATATATTATAACCTCTAGATTTGAATCTGGAAATAAGATCTCTTGATGAAGATCAAATGATTCTTCTGTTAACCCAACCGTTTCAATCTTATAAATTGTCCTTTAAGTATACCTTTTTTGAGAAATTTGGAATGATTGCTGTGGCTCTGAGATAGGAATTAACGCGATTAGGCTTCCTCTAAATATCAGTTTGGATGCACCCCCGCATATCCACATACAACATTAGAATCTAAATAATAAATGTGATGAATATTCTCCTGAAAAGTGAAATTAAGTTGTGATCATTAATATTAAGTTGGTGAAGAATGTTTGGAGTAAAGTGAGGTCACCATCCCAAATAAATAAGAGATCATCTATATAACGTTATAAAATTTTATTTGGTGCATAAAAGAGGTTTTTATCACTAAAATAAATTAGACTCCCACAACCCCATAAAAGATTAGCATATGAGGGTGTGAAAGAGGTGCCCATAGCGGTGCCGCGAAGTTTTAAATAAAATTGTGATCAAACAAAAATAATTGTGCGTGAGTAAAAATGTGATGAGTCATAAGTAAGTGAAGTGCATAGTGCTGGTGCTAAGTGAAATAATGAGAGGTAATGTTGTATAGCGAAAATGCCTTGCTCATGTGTAATTAATGTGTAGAGAGAGGTAACATCCATAGTTACCCATCTGTAGCTCTCTCGCCCACTGTATTTTTAAGGTCAAATATCAATTGACTTGAGTCTTTCAAAAGGATGGCAATGTTTGAACAATAGGTTGTAGATATGCATCTATGAAACGAGAGAGTACATCTCCCAAAGATCCAAGCTCGCCACAATGCCGTCCCGGAGGGTTTGTGAGCAATTTATGGATCTTTGGGAGATGGTGAAAGATGGGAACTATGGGATTAGGGGAGCATAAAAATTCAAATTCTTTTTTGCTTAGCACAACAGTTCTCTCCCTAAGTCAAGTAAATCATTCAATTCATGTGAGAAAGAGTGGTAGAGTCAGAGGATAGTGCGATAGGCCGATCATCGAAAGCTGTCTCATGCTTCTTGTTTATAGGTCTCAGCAGATTGAACAACAATCGCTCCACCCTTGTCTGCATTTTTAATGACAATAGTGTTTGTCTATCTTTAAGTTTTGTAATTCTTGCAATTCAAGGGTGGTTAGGTTGTTGCTACATGTGTATATTTTTTACAATTTTCAGCCAAATTCCTCAGATCCTTTTCACTAATCTTTCAAATGTGGTGATAAATGGACTCTTGAGCCTAGGGACAAAAGGTTGTATTTCTTTCTAAAGTGGTGTGTTCAAAACGGAGAAAATTAGAAGGGACACTCTGAGAAATATCCTCATATCTTGTTCCATATATAAATCTTCAAGAGAGACAGCACAGTGATCTTTGAATGAAAATCAGAAACAATTGGTTCTGGTGGTCAATGCCATCAAAATCTGGGTTTTGCATCCACAGAATCACAAACAAGCGGCACATCTAATGGGTACATATGTTTTGATCTGTTCGAAAAGAATTTTTCAAAGACAACTTGCGAGTAAATCGCCTGCAAATCATATTAAGTGTCAAGAGGTCGAAGTCACTCTGAGGGGCAAAATTCAACCCTCTATTTAATGGGATAATTGTCCAGTAGTCAGTGTCTTGTTTGAAATATATACATTATTATCCTGTTGTTAGGTATATTTTTTCCTCTTTGCTGCCCCTTGTTCCCCCTCTCTTTTGACCTTTGTCCTTGGTAGTTTTTTGACTCCTGTGGTTTATTTGTTTGTAAAAAATGTCCTGTTGTTCCAGACGTGGAAGCTTCTTGCATCTGAACCTGTGAGCTCTTTTCCCCCTCTAAGTATCTGATGTAATATCAAAAGACACTGATGGATATTTATTTTCACTTTCTGAGTGTCTGATTCTAACTGGAGGTGTCTGATATTTGGACTTTAAAATGGATTTTTTTGGAGTGCTGGATGTTTTATCCCTGTGGGTATGTGGGTGTGAGGGTGGTTCTAGATCTCCCTCTATTGGGATTGGCATTCCTGGTCTTTCCCAGGTATAGAACTGATTTTCTCATAGTCTAAGCGATCTCGTTCGAACTTAGACTGCTTTTTTTCCATGATTGTGCTTCCATAGCTTCAATGTTAGACAATAAAACTTTATCATTGTTTGAGAAATGGTCCATATTTTCAAAGATTTAAGTTTATTTTGTAACGTTTTAATATCAGTGCCTATAGTACTCTCTCTGTCATCTTATGCTCAATGATCAAGTCCATGAGTTTAAATGAACATTCATTAGTGTAGTTTTCCATTTCTGCTCAATTCTTTGGTGCCAAAACCAAAAGTGGGTGTCTTTTTTATCCTCAATCCTCGTGGGATTCTTTTGGTTTTTGTATAATTTTCTAACGTGGTTATGTCCCACCAAGTTGATGTTATCTGTCAGTAATTTTTCTAGTTTGGGAAATATGCTGTTAGGTCAGAATTTTCTTCACATATAAACTCAGTGGAATTGTCAAAAACATATTCTGCTCTCTTAATTCTTTTAGTGTTATCACCACAATTGGACAAAAGATTACTCTGTATATCTTCATTTTCAGAATTTCAATATCCTCATAGGGGTATATAGAACTATATATATTAAAAAGAGGGCTGTAGGTGTGAATTACAGTCTAATTAGAAATATATGTGTGTAGCTATAAGAAAAAAATGCCTCAACGCCCTAGGTTGAAAAGATATATAAGTCCATAAACCATTCAATTCAATCACTTGCTCATATGAGCTACCAACAGGTTAAATGGAGTCCAAATAGAGAAACGGGGAAGATCCCCGCGTGGATGCGGCAAATATGGCAAGTGCTGTATGATGAAAAAAATCACATATGTGCCGGTATATATAGAAAAAAAGCAATAATGAGTGTCCGTGGATGATGCGCCTGGTAGGTGTGGGCCTGAGTAACCCCCACCTCACCTGTTAAACATCGGGATAAGCTCCGACAGAACCAATGGTGCCAACCCCCCGTGGTAGATGGAGTAAAGCCTCTCGCTCAGGATGCGGTGAAGGCTACCCGGTATCATAGGACAGGCTGTTGGAGAGAGATGAAAGGAAGGAATCCGGCGCCACTGGCTGACAGACTGTAGAAACTCCGGATGATATTCAAAGAAACTTTATGCACTATACACATAGGGCTACACCACGATCTCCCCCTCTCCACACGTTTCACCCTCTCAGATAGGGCTTCGACTCTGACCACTATATAGTGACACTGGGAGAACCTTAGTTCTTTGATAAAGCGCCTCCACGGCGGGAAACGCGTCAGAGTTTTTTTAACCTTTGTGTGTTTGTTTTTTGGCCATTATGCCCAATAAATAATTATGTTTGCCCCAGCCCCTTTATCCTTTTGGCAGTGTCCGCTCTTTTTTCTCCTTTTCTTTGACATTTGCTCCATTGTGTGGTAGTAGCACCCCGGTACAACACATTGCAGATCAGCTGTTTTCATCAGGAGGATTTCCCTCTAAGCTGCAGAGTGGATCCGGTTTTTAGCCAGTGTGTGGTCCCACACCTCTACCCCTCACCTGTTCCGGGACGGACTACAACTGACAGGGGACGAACGGCAGCAGCAGTGGATCGCTCACCGTTCCCTCTGCAGTTACCACCCCCCAGACTCCGTCGGACGGATACAATCGCGGGATCACCATCTGGCACCGTAAGGCGTGCGGGAGGCTCTGCTGCAGGTCTCACTACCAACAGCCTGTCCTGTGATACCGGGTAGCCGTCACCGCATATCTGAGCGAGGAGGGCTTACTCCATCTACCACGGTGGTTGGCACCATCGGTTCTGTCGGAGTCTATCCCGAGTGTTAAACAGGTGAGGTGGGGTGACTAGGCCCACACATACCCTCGGCATCATCCACGGGGGTGGGGTTGTAAAGCACGACCGTGAGATTTTAATGCCGGCATAAAGAGGGTAGGGATTCTTGATCGTCTTACCGGATTGCGCAGTTCGTGTATACAATTCCACCTAATGTTTGACCTTCCCTCCGCTGCCTAACGCCTTGATTTGTGCCACGCTCCAGCAGTTGACCCATCGTCTTTCCTGTTGCTCAGGGTGTTTTTTACCCTTTCTTCTTGTTTCCTCCCCCTTGTTTTGCAAATATCCCTTCCTCCTAAGAATATTTGTCTCGTTCTCCTTTCTTCATGCAGGGCCCCGAACGGAATTAAAGCCCGAAGTGAATTCTCCGACAAGAACGGACGTGAGGAGAATCGGTGGGGATTATAACAAGAAAGGGGAAGGGACAGGGAGATAGATAAGTAAACATTGTTCAGGCAAGAGTTAGGCAAATACAACAACAGGTAGTCAGGGAAGCCCTTCAGCTTAGGAGAGCCAAGTGGCCGGGGTGGATCCCACGAAGGCAACCTATGCTCGAAGAGACAGTCCAGCGCCACACTTCCTCAGTCCTGGATAAAACTTACATTTTCACCGAGTAAATTAAGAGCAGTACTGTTCCCTTCGCGATTGGTCCATGAGGCTTACCCCCGCGTTTGAGTGATAATATACTTAGGCTCTCCTCACGGCTCTGTTTCTCTTGCTTTTCTTATTGTGACATTTCTATCTTTCTTCGCCGCTTCTTACCCGCCTTGTATACCTCGTTGTAAAAAGTTCCCACAGACTCACCCCTGCTCAACTTTTGGTTTTACTTCACGGTTGCTCTCTCCCTTCCCTTCTACCTACTTTTTCGCTTCCAGCTACTTGCTAATACCGTCTTGACTTCTTCTTTCCGCTTCCTCTCGCTCTACTACCACCAGCTACTCCGCTGTGTTTCTTGTCCCTTAATGTTCTTCTTAAAGTCAGGTCTTCTCTCTCATCCTGTGCTTTCGATTCCCGATTACCGCCCACGTGCAATCCGGATTTGTTGGGCGTCCGTAGCCCAAACTTTTTTCTACGCAAGCTCCAGACTCCCTCTTATACGCATATGGATCTCCGGATTTGCTCCGGTTGCTCACTTCATATTCTAGTCCCTTTTTGATTTTTGTGAACTTACCCCCATATCTTGTGTCTGCTAGTATGCTCGTTTGGGTTGGTTGTCTCTATTCCATGTTGTTGTCGGTGGGATTGTTTATTGTGTTTCGTTGTTTGGGGTTGTGGGTGGTTGGTTGACATCATACCCCCGGGTTGGATCGTTCTGACGTCGTGTCTTAGCGTTTGTTTTCCTAATGCACCTGCCATTCCCTTGCTGTTTTATGCAGACCAACTCCCCCCGTATCGAAACCTCGGCTTACTTCCCTGGCTTCCTAATTCTACGTATTTACCGTGACCTTAGATGTTTGTTCGACTGGATTCCCGCTCGCGAAACTTGTTCTTCCTGCATTTCATCGTAGTTAATGCGGCTTTATCTCCCCCCTATCGCTTAGATCAGTTCCAGTGGGTTAATCCTAATCCTTGCAGATCCTTTTCACCTCTGGCACTCCCGGGATATGTCTCACGGGTCTGCGGCTGCTAGGCTCTGTGGATACATGATACGGTCCTTGGCTGGGGTACTCTTATGGCCATTTATAGACCTCCGCCACCGGGCATCAGTATTGTCAAACGACGATCGACTGTCTCACATGAAATCTTCCGAAGAAGGAAGATTGAAGATGGAGAAAGCATGTTGCTGGTGGCGACACGCTCAGGCGAATGGGTAAAAAGAGGGGGAGGAGCGGGGTATTAAAGAGGCAGGGGCAGCTGGTGGAGTGGAATTCTATCCCCTTAGTCGCGCTTCACTGGCGCAGGTTGCGTCTCTCTGCGCGAAGATCGCCTGGCCATGGTTTAGCAGGTCCACATAGGAAATGTTAGGCAGACCAGAATAGCACAGCTTTGCTGCACGGGTGCACCAGTGCTACAGCGCAAGAGTCTGAGCGGCTGGGGAATCCTCTGTAACAGCGCAGGAACCAGCGACACGGTCTCTTAGATTAGGGAAAGAGTGGCCCCAGGAAACCAGGAAGCTGAAGATCCACAGGGAAACCTCGCTACAGTGCAGGAATCAGGAGACTGAAGGGCGCGGGGGATACTTGCTCAGTGGACGAAAGCAGAGCTGAAGCTGAGACATAGGGGATACCTTTGCTTCAGCACAGGAGAACAAGCGGGAGCTGAAGGAAGCTGAAGGACGCAGGGCGGAACCTCCGTATCACATAGGAGAACAAGCGGCTTGAAGGGAGCTGAAGGACGCAGGGCGGAACCTGGTATCAGCATAGGAGAACAAGCGGCTTGAAGGAAGCTGAAGGACGCAGGGCGGAACCTGGTATCAGCATAGGAGAACAAGCGAGGGCTTGTGGCAAAATAGTAGACATCATTAGGACTAGCTCGGCAGGGAGCATTATGGGAAGACAATACTTAAAAGCCAGCGGGCCAATCCCCGGAGGGGGTGTGAAGGTATGCTCCAATGAATGAAGCAAGTCTAGGTTGCAGTGATAGGCTGCACAGCTGCAGTAGATACCAGAGGGAGTGTGTATAGCTTTGGTGAGTGAATCCAGGCTGCAGCAAACATCAGGAGAGGTGCTCCAGGACTGCACCTTGCAAGTAAGGCAACCAGTAAATGCGGAGGGATTCCTTACAGTACCCCCTTCACGCGAGACCTCGGGCGAACATGAGCACAACTAGAGTTGGTGGGGACCGGGAATTGTTGCTGAACCGTTAGGATTGGGGTTAGAGTCGTGGTCCAGAGACTGTGGTTAGTCCTAGTGTACCCCACCCCCCGGGGAACTGCGGCCAGACAGGACCATCCATGGGTCTTGGGGACATTGAGTTGTTCCTAAAATTCTTTAGGTGGAAAGGGCATCGTAACGAGCAGTTCTTTGGTGAGTACAGTTCAGGATATGAGATTGATGGAAAGAAACATCTTTGGTACAATGGCTCGCCTCGCAAATGACTTGGAATCCAGGGCTGTGAAGAACCAGAGGGTTCCAGAGCAGAAACGGCAGGAGAACCCCTACAGGAAGCCCAGTCTTTAATAAATGAACGGACTCTAGGATCAGGGCCTGATAGTTGATCGAATACACCGGAGGAAACTTTGTAACAGAAAAGTCTTGTGCTGTACCACTGCATGTTGGAATTTGCGAGGAATTTTTCCTCTAGAAGGCTCCCAGGTAATGGTTAGTAAGGGTATAGGTTGGTTGGAAGCATCTCCCG
This sequence comes from Ascaphus truei, assembly GCA_036426205.1. Taxonomy (NCBI): domain Eukaryota; kingdom Metazoa; phylum Chordata; class Amphibia; order Anura; family Ascaphidae; genus Ascaphus; species Ascaphus truei. The sequence continues at coordinate 23,642 of WSYH01005274.1, read as the reverse complement.
TATTGGTATGGAAGGTGACAAGGCAAGCAGAAACCAGGCATAGGGACCGAAATCTTGGGATACGTACAGAGTATTTCCAACTGAGAGGAAATAACAGGGCAACCGAAAATTCCGAGGGACAAAACCATGGTTTTAGCAGGAGCAGAGAAGCACACTCATTGCTTTATTTTCTATATATACCGGCACATATGTGATTTTATTCATCATACAGCACTTGCCATATTTGCAGCATCCATGCGGGGATCTTCCCCGTTTCTCTATTTAGCTCCTATAAAACCCTGTACCAGTATAATTATCTCCCTCTTTTTGAAAAGATTAAAAAAGACCTCCAGAGTTGGAACGAATATCAGATATCTTGTCTTGGAAGAATAGCCACAGTTAAAATGAATATTCTACCAAGACTTCTATATGACTTCCAGACTCTACCAATAGACATCACACTATATGAGCTTAAAAACATCCAAAACAGGATCTTTCAATTTATTTGGAAAAATAAAAGACCAAGGGTCACTAGATCAATTTTGCTAGCACCAAAGGGAAGCGGAGGTCCAGGAGCCCCGGATATCATTAAATACTATCTGGCGGCCCAACTAAAGCAAGTCATAATGTGGAACAATGACCCAGCCATGTGCTGTTGGCTTGGGATAGAGCCTGCCTATGCGAGTCCTCTTTCTCTCTCGGCCGCGCTATGGACCGAGAGGGGGGGAGTGTCAGGGTTCTGCTCGCCACAAACCAGGGTCGGACCGCGAGGCTGAGGTGGGGTTGTAAAAGCACCGACCTGAGACCGCGCAGGCTGACCCAGATTGCGCAGTTCGTTGTCAAACGTAGCAGGATCAGGAAAGGAGAAGACAGCGTCGTCGTTGTACAAGCCAGGGTCAGGACAGGAGATATCAGGATAAACATTGTTCAGGCAAGAGTTCGGCAACAGGTAGTCAGGAGAGCCCCGCTTCAGCTTAGGAGCGCGGGGTTGGCCTCTGCGCGAGCGACGACCATGGCCCATGGTACTGGTCACAGGAGATGGTAGGCAGACCAGAATAGCACACCGCTTTGCTGCACGGGTGCACCAGTGCTACAGCGCAAGAGTCCTGAGCGGCTGGGGAATCCTCTGTAACAGCGCAGGAACCAGGACACGGCCTCTCTAGATTAGGGAAAGAGTAGGCCCCAGAAACCAGGAAGCTGAAGATCCACAGGGAAACCTCCGCTACAGTGCAGGAATCAGGAGACTGAAGGGCGCGGGGGATACCTTTGCCTCAGTGCAGGAAAGCAGGAAGCTGAAGACATAGGGGATACCTTTGCTTCAGCGCAGGAGAACAAGCGGGAGCTTGAAGGAAGCTGAAGGACGCAGGGCGGAACCTCCGTATCAGCGTAGGAGAACAAGCGGCTTGAAGGGAGCTGAAGGACGCAGGGCGGAACCTGGTATCAGCATAGGAGAACAAGCGGCTTGAAGGAAGCTGAAGGACGCAGGGCGGAACCTGGTATCAGCATAGGAGAACAAGCGAGGGCTTGTGGCAAAACAGTAGACATCCAGTTAGGACTATGCTCGGCAGGGAGCATTATGGGAAGACAATACTTAAAGGCCAGCGGGCCCATCCCCGGAGGGGGGTGTGAAGGTACTGCTCCAATGAATGAATGCAAGTCTAGGTTGCAGTGATAGGCTGCACAGCTGCAATAGATACCAGAGGGAGTGTGTATAGCTTTGGTGAGTGAATCCAGGCTGCAGCAAACATCAGGAGAGGTGCTCCAGGACTGCACAGGTCTGCAAGGTAAGGCAACCAGTAAACTGCGGAGCGGATTCCTTACAGTACCCCCCCTTCACGCGAGACCTCCGGGCGAACATGAGCACACCTAGAGTTGGGGGACCGGAAATTGTTGCTGAACCGTCTAGGATTGGGGTTAGAGTCGTGGTCCAGAGTCCTTAGTGTACCCCCACCCCCCGGTGAGAACTGCGGCCAGACAGGACCATCCATGGGTCTTGGGGACATTGAGTTGTTCCTAAAATTCTTTAGGTGGAAAGGGCATCCGTAAACGAGCAGTTCTTTGGTGAGTACAGTTCTAGGATATGAGATTGATGGAAGAAACATCTTTGGTATATGGCTCGCCTCGCAAAATGACCTGGAAATCCAGGGCTGTGAAGAACCAGAGGGTTCCAGAGCAGAAACGGCAGGAGAACCCCTACAGGAAGCCCAGTCTTTAATAAATGAACCGGACTCTAGGATCAGCGGCCCTGATAGTTGATCGAATACACCAGGAGGAACTTTGTAACAGAAAAAGTCTTGGCTGACCACTGCATGTTGGAATTTGCGAGGAATTTTTCCTCTAGAAGGCTCCCAGGTAATGGTTAGTAAGGGTATAGGTTGGTTGGAAGCATCTCCCAGTATTGGTATGGAAGGTGACAAGGCAAGCAGTAAACCAGGCATAGGGACCGAAATCTTGGGATACGTACAGAGTATTTCCAACTGAGAGGAAATAACAGGGGCAACCGAAAATTCCGAGGGACAAAACCATGGTTTAGCAGGAGCAGAGAAGCAAACAACAGTAGAGCTCTCCAATACTGGGAAATCTTCATTGGGAGATAATATTGTCAGTGAATCAGGAATAGTCCTTGGGATCTTCAAATCAGTAGCTTGAGAAAAAGGCAGAGCCAGGGTAGTGGTGGGAGGGAAGCTAACATCAGAAGCTGAAGTCTGTACCTCAGTGACAGGGCCCTGAGAATCAACAAGCAGCAAGTATGAACTATGAAAACTCTTAATGACAGGCACCTTAGGAGTACAAGGAGTCTTTTCCGAAACTGCAATGGCCCTAACCACAGGGGTACCTAACCTGACAAAAACATGAATTGGTGTGTTTTCTAGTGCAAAATCTCTGATCACAGGACTCCTAACCGATAGTGAGGGTGTCTGGGTTTGATTAGAGAAAAAATCAGATGTATTGATAAGTGACTTAGAAACAATTACTGAGGTTCTAGATTTGCTGGACATGTGAGAAAAAATACCCTTTAAGACAGGAGCTTTAATTTCTTCCCAGAGTAACCCCATGTTTGCTGGGGCATATTTAGACACAGTACTGAGGGACTGGGTTTCAGCAAAGGCAGGACAGCTAAATAGCTCAGATTTAAACCCCAGGACTTGTAATATATGCATGGTGACCTCAGACAGTACTAAGGAAGTGACCACAGATATGCTGATCCCTGGAGAATTAGCCTGGACAGAGAAATCAGGGGGCCCCCAATCAGGATACTCCTTGTAGGAAGAGCTTCAGAATCAGAAGGAGAATCATTACCTCTCAGAGTCTCAAAACTAGTAAGACACAATTCAGCGAAAAGGGAAACAGTGTGCAAGCTTTTTACTAATCTATATGAAAAAGCGTAACTTTTGGGAGAAAACCGTGCGTCAGCAAACATTCCTGGGAACATAATATGAACCCCAGGAGGGACATACAGACTACTGTATGCTTTTAACCCTAAGCTTAAAGAGGAGGAGAACTCAGACAGTACACGGGGGTGAATCATAACTGTACTGGTCTCTGAAGTAGGTATTTGGTAAGGAATGTCTGGGAAACCAGAAATTACTGCAGACTCCATAATGTGGGAACTATGCGCTGAAGCAGGGATCACTGCTATGTGGGCAACAGGCTGGTTCAGCGAAACACCCGGGAGAAGGAACTCTGCGAGCAAGCTTAGGGAAAAACCTGACTCCTGAATACATTTATCAGGAACCAGAACTTTAGCCGAAGTCTCCGGAGACGAAACTGCGGAAACTTGAGCTGAAGCAGGGGATTTATAGCAAAGAATATCTAGGGACTCCGTACGGTTATGGGAATCCCACAATGCAACCTCTGCTGTCTGACTTGTGGACTCATTCTCTGAGGCTAAAACGAAGGCATTAACTTGGAGGCAGCAAGAATTTACAGGGGTTAATGCAGACAATGCCTGAGAGTAAAACATAGGTAATCTTCTCTCTGTATTAGGACAGACCAGGAATCTCTCCTCTGAAGCTAGGGGCGTGACCATGGCTGACAGAGAACAGGGATTTACTGCACCGACACACTTTATTCGAGCAAATGCCCGATTTGTACCTGGCAGATACTTTGAATCCGCCGCTGCTCACCTCTTGCATGCTACGTTGCGTTTGCCTTCCCAGCCACGGTTCATGCCTGGCTGACGGGGGATCTGATCTGTTAAATGATAACCAGAAGAATTTACTAGGCGGCAATGTTTCGTTTGTCCACCAGATGGCATAAACTCATGATAACCAGAAGAATTTACTAGGCGGCAATGTTTCGTTTGTCCACCAGATGGAATGAACTCATGACTTAAGTAATGTGTGGACTTTGCAAGTTGTTTCGTTTACTGTACCAAAAAAGATACTTTATCCCAGTACAGTATGCTACAGTATTGTAACTTGTCCTTGAGACTGAAGGAAGAGTTGCAAAAAATGTATCAATTTAGGCTTTACATACAGTACTGTTCTGTATTACAGTAAATAAAGACAAAGATCATTTTCGCTTACACTACAGTATTCTACAGAGACATGAGTGTTCAAGTGGAGCCCGCTTTCCAAAAACCTGACAGAAGTTATGCTTATTTGATATGGGCCGCTATTAATGCAACAGAGGATAAGATGGCAACAGTTGTTCAAATTTATCAGTATTTTATCGAAAATTATGACTTTTACAGATTTTCGCCAACTCCTCATTTGTGGAAGCGCGCAATAAGGAAAAGGTTATGTAGTGACCCCTGTTTTCACCGTATTGAGCCCCAATTTGTTGGAGGGTATTGGTGTGTGGCACCGGGTTTTTCCCGTATCTATGATAATGGAGGCGGCAAAAGGCGAAGGGTCGTGTTAAAACGAAATAAGAAGCGACAGTCCCTGCCAAGCAATGCGCCAGAACCAGAACCAGAACCAGCAGCAGCACCAGCTTATCATGATGCCCTCGCCATCGGTGACAACCCTGAGATGGATTTCGCAGCCAGTTTTGATGAAGCTTGCATGTACCTAAGTGATTTCCCGCTGACTACAGGTGGGCTAGTCCCTCTGCAAACTATGGACGTGGGTGATGATGAAAGCTGGACTGGAAGTGGGCCGGCGCCGGCGCAAGCTGAATGGGAAATTCAGTAATACAGTATGGTGAGTACTATTATTTTGGTGGGGCTGGCTGGGTACTTCTTTAGGGGGCTGACCATTACTGTACATTAAAACTTTTCATTTTGTTTTTCCTCAGAAAAGAAAACGGCTAATGGGGGGATTTCGATGGATAATATTGTGCTGTACAGTACAGTATGCTGATGTTTTCCAGCCGAACAGTATACTGTGTAATAAACCCGAATAAATAAAACTATGCATTTATTCTACAGTACATGTTCAGTAAATTACTGCACATACTGTACTGGGGGCGAGATGTGTTTGCAGCAGAGAGAGATTTAATAATATTGTACAGTGAGCAGGGGGCTCCCTGAGCCAGAAATTAATGCTCAGGGAACCCCCCCCCCCCCGGGCGAACATGAGCACACCTAGAGTTGGGGGACCGGGAATTGTTGCTGAACCGTCTAGGATTGGGGTTAGAGTCGTGGTCCAGAGACTCGTGGTTAGTCCTTAGTGTACCCCCACCCCCCGGTGAGAACTGCGGCCAGACAGGACCATCCATGGGTCTTGGGGACATTGAGTTGTTCCTAAAATTCTTTAGGTGGAAAGGGCATCCGTAAACGAGCAGTTCTTTGGTGAGTACAGTTCTAGGATATGAGATTGATGGAAGAAACATCTTTGGTACATGGCTCGCCTCGCAAAATGACTTGGAAATCCAGGGCTGTGAAGAACCAGAGGGTTCCAGAGCAGAAACGGCAGGAGAACCCCTACAGGAAGCCCAGTCTTTAATAAATGAACCGGACTCTAGGATCAGCGGCCCTGATAGTTGATCGAATACACCAGGAGGAACTTTGTAACAGAAAAAGTCTTGGCTGACCACTGCATGTTGGAATTTGCGAGGAATTTTTCCTCTAGAAGGCTCCCAGGAAATGGTTAGTAAGGGTATAGGTTGGTTGGAAGCATCTCCCGGTATTGGTATGGAAGGTGACAAGGCAAGCAGTAAACCAGGCATAGGGACCGAAATCTTGGGATACGTACAGAGTATTTCCAACTGAGAGGAAATAACAGGGGCAACCGAAAATTCTGAGGGACAAAACCATGGTTTAGCAGGAGCAGAGAAGCAAACAACAGTAGAGCTCTCCAATACTGGGAAATCTTCATTGGGAGATAATATTGTCAGTGAATCAGGAATAGTCCTTGGGATCTTCAAATCAGTAGCTTGAGAAAAAGGCAGAGCCAGGGTAGTGGTGGGAGGGAAGCTAACATCAGAAGCTGAAGTCTGTACCTCAGTGACAGGGCCCTGAGAATCAACAAGCAGCAAGTATGAACTATGAAAACTCTTAATGACAGGCACCTTAGGAGTACAAGGATTATTTTCCGAAACTGCAATGGCCCTAACCACAGGGGTACCTAACCTGACAAAAACATGAATTGGTGTGTTTTCTAGTGCAAAATCTCTGATCACAGGACTCCTAACCGATAGTGAGGGTATCTGGGTTTGATTAGAGAAAAAATCAGATGTATTGATAAGTGACTTAGAAACAATTACTGAGGTTCTAGATTTGCTGGACATGTGAGAAAAAATACCCTTTAAGACAGGAGTTTTCATTTCTTCCCAGAGTAACCCCATGTTTGCTGGGGCATATTTAGACACAGTACTGAGGGACTGGGTTTCAGCAAAGGCAGGACAGCTAAATAGCTCAGATTTAAACCCCAGGACTTGTAATATATGCATGGTGACCTCAGACAGTACTAAGGAAGTGACCACAGACATGCTGATCCCTGGAGAATTAGCCTGGACAGAGAAATCAGGGGGACCCCCAATCAGGATACTCCTTGTAGGAAGAGCTTCGGGATCAGAAGGAGAATCATTACCTCTCAGAGTCTCAAAACTAGTAAGACACAATTCAGCAAAAAGGGAAACAGTGTGCAAGCTTTTTACTAATCTATATGAAAAAGCGTCACTTTTGGGAGAAAACCGTGCGTCAGCAAACATTCCTGGGAACATAATATGAACCCCAGGAGGGACATACAGACTACTGTATGCTTTTAACACTAAGCTTAAAGAGGAGGAGAACTCAGACAGTACACGGGGGTGAATCTTAACTGTACTGGTCTCTGAAGTAGGTATTTGGTAAGGAATGTCTGGGAAACCAGAAATTACTGCAGACTCCATAATGTGGGAACTATGCGCTGAAGCAGGGATCACCGCTATGTGGGTGACAGGCTGGTTCAGCGAAACACCCGGGAGAAGGAACTCTGCGAGCAAGCTTAGGGAAAAACCTGACTCCTGAATACATTTATCAGGAACCAGAAATTTAGCCGAAATCTCCGGAGACGAAACTGCAGAAACTTGAGCTGAAGCAGGGGATTTATAGCAAAGAATATCTAGGGACTCCGTACGGTTATGGGAATCCCTCAATGCAACCTCTGCTGTCTGACTTGTGGACTCATTCTCTGAGGCTAAAACGAAGGCATTAACTTGGAGGCAGCAAGAATTTACAGGGGTTAATGCAGACAATGCCTGAGAGTAAAACATAGGTAATCTTCTCTCTGTATTAGGACAGACCAGGAATCTCTCCTCTGAAGCTAGGGGCGTGACCATGGCTGACAGAGAACAGGGATTTACCAAAGGAAACTCAGAGAGCTGCCCCACAGAGGTTAATACAGAAATAACCCTGGGAACAGAACTTAGTGATTCTTTCTCTGACGGGGAAAGCGCACAGGACTGCCTAGCAGAGTTTAAAGCTGGAAAACCCTCAAGAGCTGGAGTGACAGATTCGGAGTTAGAAATAGGGGAACAAAGGGACTTATTCTCTGATAGTAGAACCTTAGTGTTGGCTAGTGAAACATATGTATTCTCCAGGGGAACCTCACAGGACTTCTCGGCAGGGGTTAAAGCTGGAAAACCCTCAAAACCTAGAGAAAGTACTTCTGAGCTAGAAATAGGAGAACTAATGAACTTATTCTCTGATACAAGAACATTAGTGCTGGGTAGAGCAACATATGTATTCTCCAGGGGGACCTCACAGGACTGATCGGCAGGGGTTAACGAAAACATATCATTGGTGTCAGGGAACCCGGCCATACACTCAGGGCAAGGATCCGTGGTAGACCAGGGATACAGCCAAGCGGCAGCGAAGCTGGCGAGGGGAGGATCCTGTTCCTTTATGCAAATGTCCAATGTCATGGAAAGGATATGGAGTGTTTTTTGGGCATCAGCCAACATGAGGAGAGGGTCCTCTTTTGCTATATAAATGTCTAAAGACAAGGCCAGTGAAGAGAGTTCCTTTTGGGCGTCGTCCAATTCTAAAGGGTACACATTTTCCAAAGTTAAAGGGTAACCAGGAAAGCAAATACAAGCGGCCAGCGATTGTTTTAAGTCCTGGAGGCGGTAAACCTTCATCATGAGATCATTACGGCATTTGTTTTGCAAAGGGGTTAAACCTACAAACACAATCAGATCTTCAATCAGGGGTATTATCTCACATAGAAACTGGTATTCACACTGGGACTGGTTTACAGGCTGGGACAGGCTTTCAGACAGAAACTTACCAACCCTCACCACAGGGCGGTCCGAGTTTGTGCGGCCGAGCATACTGTCAGGGTTCTGCTCGCCACAAACCAGGGTCGGACCGCGAGGCTGAGGTGGGGTTGTAAAAGCACCGACCTGAGACCGCGCAGGCTGATCCGGATTGCGCAGTTCGTTGTCAAACGTAGCAGGATCAGGAAAGGAGAAGACAGCGTCGTCGTTGTACAAACCAGGGTCAGGACAGGAGATATCAGGATAAACATTGTTCAGGCAAGAGTTCGGCAACAGGTAGTCAGGAGAGCCCCGCTTCAGCTTAGGAGCGCGGGGTTGGCCTCTGCGCGAGCGACGACCATGGCCCATGCTACTGGTCACAGGAGATGGTAGGCAGACCATAATAGCACACCGCTTTGCTGCACGGGTGCACCAGTGCTACAGCGCAAGAGTCCTGAGTGGCTGGGGAATCCTCTGTAACAGCGCAGGAACCAGGACACGGCCTCTCTAGATTAGGGAAAGAGTAGGCCCCAGGAACCAGGAAGCTGAAGATCCACAGGGAAACCTCCGTTACAGTGCAGGAATCAGGAGACTGAAGGGCGCAGGGGATACCTTTGCCTCAGTGCAGGAAAGCAGGAAGCTGAAGACATAGGGGATACCTTTGCTTCAGCGCAGGAGAACAAGCGGGAGCTTGAAGGAAGCTGAAGGACGCAGGGCGGAACCTCCGTATCAGCATAGGAGAACAAGCGGCTTGAAGGGAGCTGAAGGACGCAGGGCGGAACCTGGTATCAGCATAGGAGAACAAGCGAGGGCTTGTGGCAAAACAGTAGACATCCAGTTAGGACTATGCTCGGCAGGGAGCATTATGGGAAGACAATACTTAAAGGCCAGCGGGCCAATCCCCGGAGGGGGGTGTGAAGGTACTGCTCCAATGAATGAATGCAAGTCTAGGTTGCAGTGATAGGCTGCACAGCTGCAGAAGATACCAGAGGGAGTGTGTATAGCTTTGGTGAGTGAATCCAGGCTGCAGCAAATTCCACAGGGTGTCCCTAATACCAGGTACTGCTCCAATGAATGAATGCAAGTCTAGGTTGCAGTGATAGGCTGCACAGCTGCAGTAGATACCAGAGGGAGTGTGTATAGCTTTGGTGAGTGAATCCAGGCTGCAGCAAACATCAGGAGAGGTGCTCCAGGACTGCACTTGTCTGCAAGGTAAGGCAACCAGTAAACTGCGGAGCGGATTCCTTACAGTACCCCCCCCCTTCACGCGAGACCTCCGGGCGAACATGAGCACACCTAGAGTTGGGGGACTGGGAATTGTTGCTGAACCGTCTAGGATTGGGGTTAGAGTTGTGGTCCAGAGACTCGTGGTTAGTCCTTAGTGTACCCCCACCCCCCGGTGAGAACTGCGGCCAGACAGGACCATCCATGGATCTTGGGGACATTGAGTTGTTCCTATAATTCTTTAGGTGGAAAGGGCATCCGTAAACGAGCAGTTCTTTGGTGAGTACAGTTCTAGGATATGAGATTGATGGAAGAAACATCTTTGGTACATGGCTCGCCTCGCAAAATGACTTGGAAATCCAGGGCTGTGAAGAACCAGAGGGTTCCAGAGCAGAAACGGCAGGAGAACCCCTACAGGAAGCCCAGTCTTTAATAAATGAACCGGACTCTAGGATCAGCGGCCCTGATAGTTGATCGAATACACCAGGAGGAACTTTGTAACAGAAAAAGTCTTGGCTGACCACTGCATGTTGGAATTTGCGAGGAATTTTTCCTCTAGAAGGCTCCCAGGTAATGGTTAGTAAGGGTATAGGTTGGTTGGAAGCATCTCCCGGTATTGGTATGGAAGGTGACAAGGCAAGCAGTAAACCAGGCATAGGGACCGAAATCTTGGGATACGTACAGAGTATTTCCAACTGAGAGGAAATAACAGGGGCAACCGAAAATTCCGAGGGACAAAACCATGGTTTAGCAGGAGCAGAGAAGCAAACAACAGTAGAGCTCTCCAATACTGGGAAATCTTCATTGGGAGATAATATTGTCAGTGAATCAGGAATAGTCCTTGGGATCTTCAAATCAATAGCTTGAGAAAAAGGCAGAGCCAGGGTAGTGGTGGGAGGGAAGCTAACATCAGAAGCTGAAGTCTGTACCTCAGTGACAGGGCCCTGAGAATCAACAAGCAGCAAGTATGAACTATGAAAACTCTTAATGACAGGCACCTTAGGAGTACAAGGAGTCTTTTCCGAAACTGCAATGGCCCTAACCACAGGGGTACCTAACCTAACAAAAACATGAATTGGTGTGTTTTCTAGTGCAAAACCTCTGATCACAGGACTCCTAACCGATAGTGAGGGTGTCTGGGTTTGATTAGAGAAAAAATCAGATGTATTGATAAGTGACTTAGAAACAATTACTGAGGTTCTAGATTTGCTGGACATGTGAGAAAAAATACCCTTTAAGACAGGAGTTTTCATTTCTTCCCAGAGTAACCCCATGTTTGCTGGGGCATATTTAGACACAGTACTGAGGGACTGGGTTTCAGCAAAGGCAGGACAGCTAAATAGCTCAGATTTAAACCCCAGGACTTGTAATATATGCATGGTGACCTCAGACAGTACTAAGGAAGTGACCACAGATATGCTGATCCCTGGAGAATTAGCCTGGACAGAGAAATCAGGGGGACCCCCAATCAGGATACTCCTTGTAGGAAGAGCTTCAGAATCAGAAGGAGAATCATTACCTCTCAGAGTCTCAAAACTAGTAAGACACAATTCAGCGAAAAGGGAAACAGTGTGCAAGCTTTTTACTAATCTATATGAAAAAGCGTCACTTTTGGGAGAAAACCGTGCGTCAGCAAACATTCCTGGGAACATAATATGAACCCCAGGAGGGACATACAGACTACTGTATGCTTTTAACCCTAAGCTTAAAGAGGAGGAGAACTCAGACAGTACACGGGGGTGAATCATAACTGTACTGGTCTCTGAAGTAGGTATTTGGTAAGGAATGTCTGGGAAACCAGAAATTACTGCAGACTCCATAATGTGGGAACTATGCGCTGAAGCAGGGATCACCGCTATGTGGGCGACAGGCTGGTTCAGCGAAACACCCGGGAGAAGGAACTCTGCGAGCAAGCTTAGGGAAAAACCTGACTCCTGAATACATTTATCAGGAACCAGAACTTTAGCCGAAGTCTCCGGAGACGAAACTGCGGAAACTTGAGCTGAAGCAGGGGATTTATAGCAAAGAATATCTAGGGACTCCGTACGGTTATGGGAATCCCTCAATGCAACCTCTGCTGTCTGACTTGTGGACTCATTCTCTGAGGCTAAAACGAAGGCATTAACTTGGAGGCAGCAAGAATTTACAGGGGTTAATGCAGACAATGCCTGAGAGTAAAACATAGGTAATCTTCTCTCTGTATTAGGACAGACCAGGAATCTCTCCTCTGAAGCTAGGGGCGTGACCATGGCTGACAGAGAACAGGGATTTACCAAAGGAAACTCAGAGAGCTGCCCCACAGAGGTTAATACAGAAATAACCCTGGGAACAGAACTTAGGGATTCTTTCTCTGACGGGGAAAGCGCACAGGACTGCCTAGCAGAGTTTAAAGCTGGAAAACCCTGAAGAGCTGGAGTGACAGATTCGAAGTTAGAAATAGGGGAACAAAGGGACTTATTCTCTGATAGTAGAACCTTAGTGTTGGCTAGTGAAACATATGTATTCTCCAGGGGAACCTCACAGGACTGATCGGCAGGGGTTAAAGCTGGAAAACCCTCAAGACCTAGAGAAAGTACTTCTGAGCTAGAAATAGGAGAACTAATGAACTTATTCTCTGATACAAGAACATTAGTGCTGGGTAGAGCAACATATGTATTCTCCAGGGGGACCTCACAGGACTGATCGGCAGGGGTTAATGAAAACATATCATTGGTGTCAGGGAACCCGGCCATACACTCAGGGCAAGGATCCGTGGTAGACCAGGGATACAGCCAAGCGGCAGCGAAGCTGGCGAGGGGAGGATCCTGTTCCTTTATGCAAATGTCCAATGTCATGGAAAGGATATGGAGTGTTTTTTGGGCATCAGCCAACATGAGGAGAGGATCCTCTTTTGCTATATAAATGTCTAAAGACAAGGCCAGGGAAGAGAGTTCCTTTTGGGCGTCGTCCAATTCTAAAGGGTACACATTTTCCCAAGTTAAAGGGTAACCAGGAAAGCAAATACAAGCGGCCAGCGATTGTTTTAAGTCCCGGAGGCGGTAAACCTTCATCATGAGATCATTACGGCATTTGTTTTGCAAAGGGGTTAAACCTACAAACACAATCAGATCTTCAATCAGGGGTATTATCTCACATAGAAACTGGTATTCACACTGGGACTGGTTTACAGGCTGGGACAGGCTTTCAGACAGAAACTTACCAACCCTCACCACAGGGCGGTCCGAGTTTGTGCGGCCGAGCATACTGTCAGGGTTCTGCTCGCCACAAACCAGGGTCGGACCGCGAGGCTGAGGTGGGGTTGTAAAAAGCACCGACCTGAGACCGCGCAGGCTGATCGATTGCGCAGTTTCGTTGTCAAACGTAGCAGTATAGGAAGGAGAAGACACGTCGTCGTTGTACAAGCCAGGTCAGGACAGGAGATATCAGGATAAACATTGTTCAGGCAAGAGTTCGGCAACAGGTAGTCAGGAGAGCCCCGCTTCAGCTTAGAGCGCGGGGTTGGCCTCTGCGCGAGCGCGACCAGGCCCATGGTCTGGTCACAGGAGATGGTAGGCAGACCAAATAGCACACCGCTTTGCTGCACGGTGCACCAGTGCTACAACGCGCAAGAGTCCTGAGCGGCTGGGGAATCTCTTTAACAGCGCAGGAACCAGGACACGGCCTCTCTAGATTAGGGAAGAGTAGGCCCCAGGAACCAGAAGCTGAAGATCCACAGGGAAACCTCCGCTACAGTGCAGGAATCAGGAACTGAAGGGCGCGGGGATACCTTTGCCTCAGTGCAGGAAAGCAGGAGCTGAAGACATAGGGGATACCTTTGCTTCAGCGCAGATAACAAGCGGGAGCTTGAAGAAGCTGAAGACGCAGGCGAACCTGCCGTATCAGCATGGAACAATCGGGCTTGAAGGGAGCGAGGACGCAGGGCGGAACCTGGTATCAGCATAGGAGAACAGCGGCTTGAAGGAAGCTGAAGGACGCAGGGCGGAACCTGTATCGCATGAGACACAGCGAGGGCTTGTGGCAAAACAGTTACATCCAGTTAGGACTATGCTCGGCGGGAGCATTATGGAAGACAATACTTAAAGGCCAGCGGGCCAATCCCCGGAGGGGGTGTGAATGACTGCGTCCAATGAATGAATGCAAGTCTAGGTTGCAGTGATAGCTCCACAGCTGCAGTAGATACCAGAGGGAGTGTGTATAGCTTTGTGAGTGAATCCAGGCTGCAGCAAACATCAGAGAGGTGCTCCAGACTGCACAGTCTGCAAGGTAAGGCAACCAGTAAACTGCGAGCGGATTCCTTACAGTACCCCCCCCCTTCACGCGAGACCTCCGGCGAACATGAGCACACCAGAGTTGGGGGACCGGGAATTGTTGCTGAACCGTCTAGGATTGGGGTTAGAGTCGTGGTCCAGAGACTCGTGGTTAGTCCTTAGTGTACCCCCACCCCCCGGTGAGAACTGCGGCCAGACAGGACCATCCATGGGTCTTGGGACTTGAGTTGTTCCTAAAATTCTTTAGGTGAAAAGGGCATCCGTAACCGAGCATTTCTTTGGTGAGTACAGTTCTGGATATGAGATTGATGGAAAACAATCTTTGGTAATGGCTCGCCTCGCAAAATGACTTGGAAATCCAGGGCTGTGAAGAACCAGAGGGTTCCAGAGCAGAAACGGCAGGAGAACCCCTACAGGAAGCCCAGTCTTTAATAAATGAACCGGACTCTAGGATCAGCACCCTGATAGTTTATTCGAATACACCAGGGAACTTTGTAACAGAAAAAGTCTTGGCTGACCACTGCATGTTGGAATTTGCGAGGAATTTTTCCTCTAGAAGGCTCCCAGGTAATGGTTAGTAAGGGTATAGTGGTTGGAAGCATCTCCCGGTATGTGGTATGGAGGTGACAGAAGCAGTAAACCAGGCATAGGGACCGAAATCTTGGATACGTACAGAGTATTTCCAACTGAGAGGAAATAACAGGGGCAACCGAAAATTCCGAGGAACAAAACCATGTTTAGCAGGAGCAGAGAAGCAAACAACAGTAGAGCTCTCCAATACTGGGAATCTTCATTGGGAGATAATATTGTCAGTGAATCAGGAATAGTCCTTGGGATCTTCAAATCAGTGCTTGAGAAAAGGCAGAGCCAGGGTAGTGGTGGGAGGGAAGCTAACATCAGAAGCTGAAGTCTGTACCTCAGTGACGGGCCTGAAGAATCAACAAGCAGCAAGTATGAACTATGAAAACTCTAATGACAGGCACCTTAGAGTACAAGGAGTCTTTTCCGAAACTGCAATGGCCCTAACACGGGGTACCTAACTGACAAAAAACTGAATTGGTGTGTTTTCAAGTGCAAATCTCTGATCACAGGACTCCTAACCGATAGTGAGGGTGTCTGGGTTTGATTAGAGAAAAAATCAGATGTATTGATAAGTGACTTAGAACAATTACTGAGTTCTAGATTGTGCTGGACATGTGAGAAAAAATACCCTTTAAGACAGAGTTTTCATTTCTTCCAGAGTAACCCCATGTTTGCTGGGCATATTTAGACACAGTATGAGGGACTGGGTTTCAGCAAGGCAGGACAGCTAAATAGCTCAGATTTAAACCCCAGGACTTGTAAATATGCATGGTACCTCAACAGTACTAAGGAATGACCACAGATTGCTGATCCCTGGAGAATTAGCCTGGACAGAGAAATCAGGGGGACCCCCAATCAGGATACCCTTGTAGGAAGAGCTTCAGAATCAGAAGGAGAATCATTACCTCTCAGAGTCTCAAAACTAGTAAGACACAATTCAGCGAAAAGGGAAACAGTTGTGCAGCTTTTTACTAATCTATATGAAAAAGCGTCACTTTTGGGAGAAAACCGTGCGTCAGCAAACATTCCTGGGAACATAATATGAACCCCAGGAGGACATACAACTACTGTATGCTTTTAACCCTAAGCTTAAAGAGGAGGAGAACTCAGACAGTACACGGGGGTGAATCTAACTGTACTGGTCTCTGAAGTAGGTATTTGGTAAGGAATGTCTGGGAAACCAGAAATTACTGCAGACTCCATAATGTGGGAACTATGCGCTGAAGAGGGATCACCGCTATGTGGGGACAGGCTGGTTCAGCGAAACACCCGGGAGAAGGAACTCTGCAGCAAGCTTAGGAAAAACCTGACTCCTGAATACATTTATCAGGAACCAGAACTTAGCCGAAGTCTCCGAGACGAAACTGCGGAAACTTGAGCTGACAGGGGGATTTATAGCAAAGAATATCTAGGGACTCCGTACGGTTATGGGAATCCTCAATGCAACCTCTGCTGTCTGACTTGTGGACTCATTCTCTGAGGCAAAACGAGGCATTAACTTGGAGGCAGCAGAATTTACAGGGGTTAATGCAGACATCCTGAAGTAAAACATAGGTAATCTTCTCTCTGTATTAGGACAGACCAGGAATCTCTCCTCTGAAGCTAGGGGCGTGACCATGGCTGACAGAGAACAGGGTTTTACCAAGGAAACTCAGAGAGCTGCCCCACAGAGGTAATACAGAAATAACCCTGGGAACAGAACTTAGGGATTCTTTCTCTGACGGGGAAAGCGCACAGGACTGCCTAGCAGAGTTTAAAGCTGGAAAACCCTCAAGAGCTGGAGTGACAGATTCGGATTAGATAGGGGAACAAAGGGACTTATTCTCTGATAGTAGAACCTTAGTGTTGGCTAGTGAAACATATGTATTCTCCAGGGGAACCTCACAGGACTGCTCGCAGGGTTAAAGCTGGAAAACCCTCAAGACCTAGAGAAAGGACTTCTGATCATAAATAGAGAACAATGAACTTATTCTCTGATACAAAACATTAGTGCTGGGTAGAGCAACATATTTATCTCCAGGGGGACCTCACAGGACTGTCGGCAGGGGTTAACGAAAAATATCATGTGTCAGGGAACCCGCCATACACTCAGGCAAGGATCCGTGGTAGACCAGGGATACAGCCAAGCGGCAGCGAAGCTGGCGAGGGGAGGATCCTGTTCCTTTACAAATTTCCAATGTCATGGAAGGATATGGAGGTTTTTTTGGCATCAGCCAACATGAGGAGAGGGTCCTCTTTTGCTATATAAATGTCTAAAGACAAGGCCAGGGAAGAGAGTTCTTTTGGGCGTCGTCAATTCTAAAGGGTACACATTTTCCCAAGTTAAAGGGTAACCAGGAAAGCAAATACAGCGGCCCGCGATTGTTTTAAGTCCCGGAGGCGGTAAACCTTCATCATGAGATCATTACGGCATTGTTTTTGCAAAGGGTTAAACCTACAAACACAATCAATCTTCAATCAGGGGTATTATCTCACATAGAAACTTGGTATTCACACTGGGACTGGTTTACAGGCTGGGACAGGCTTTCAGACAGAAACTTACCAACCCTCACCACAGGGCGGTCCGAGTTTGTGTGGCCGAGATACTGTCAGGGTTCTGCTCGCCACAAACAGGGTCGGACCCGAGGCTGAGGTGGGGTTGTAAAAGCACCGACCTGAGACCGCGCAGGCTGATCGGATTGCGCAGTTCGTTGTCAAACGTAGCAGATCAGGAAGGAGAGAAGACAGCGTCGTCGTTGTACAGCCAGGGTCAGGACAGGAGATATCAGGATAAACATTGTTCGGCAAGAGTTCGGCAACAGGTAGTCAGGAGAGCCCCGCTTCAGCTTAGGAGCGCGGGGTTGGCCTCTGCGCGAGCGACGACCATGGCCCATGTGCTGGTCACAGGAGATGGTAGCAGACCAGAATAGCACACCGCTTGCTGCACGGGTGCACCAGTGCTACAGCGCAAGAGTCCTGAGCGGCTGGGGAATCCTCTGTAACAGCGCAGGAACCAGGACACGGCCTCTCTAGATTAGGGAGAGTAGGCCCCAGGAACCAGAAGCTGAAGATCCACAGGGAACCCTCCGCTCCAGTGCAGGAATCAGGAGACTGAAGCGCGGGATACCTTTGCCTCATGCAGGAAAGCAGGAAGCTGAAGACATAGGGATACCTTTGCTTCAGGCAGGAGAACAAGCGGAGCTTGAAGGAAGCTGAAGGACGCAGGGCTGAACTCCGTATCGCATAGGGAAAAAGCTTGAGGAGCTGAAGGACGCAGGGCGAACCTGGTATCAGCATAGGAAACAAGCGGCTTGAAGGAGCTGAAGGACGCAGGGCGGAACCTGGTATCAGCATAGGAATAACAGCGAGGGCTTGTGGCAAACATAGACATCCAGTTAGACTATGCTCGGCGGAGCATTATGGGAAACAATACTTAAAGGCCAGCGGCCAATCCCCGGAGGGGGGTGTGAAGGTACTGCTCCAATGAATGAATGCAAGTCTAGGTTGCAGTGATAGGCTGCACAGCTGCAGTAGATACCAGAGGAGTGTGTATAGCTTTGGTGAGTGAATCCAGGCTGCCGCAAACATCAGGAGAGTGCTCCAGGACTGCACGCTGCCCAGGTAAGGCAACCAGTAAACTGCGGAGCGGATTCCTTACAAGTGCAATAGCAGAATGAGAACACAAGGCTACTATGGTCAATGCTCAGCATTGTGTGCTGCAAGCAGAGATTAAATATGAGAGACTGAAGCAATACAGAGTGAGAGGCGGAACCGAAGGTGCGCCCCCCGTGAGGCTGTGATTGGACGCAGAGCGCAGGAGGACAGGTGGGCATTGTACAAGGTGTTGTCCTCGCAGCTGGGGAGCCAAGTGCAACAATTGGTCGCAGAAGCGCGCTGCGCCGTGAGTGACGCTACTGCCGAACCGGGGGTGGGACCAAGCTACATAGAGTGTTTGAAAACCTTCCGTTGCGCGCACTTTTTGTTGCCGGTCATTTGAATTAGATGATTATTAAGACAAATGTGTATTTGCTGTACCCTCTTCCATTCATTTATACATTTTTTCGTTCCGGTTGCATCGCACATTTTTCACTTTGTAACTATCCTACCTCGCGACAACACACCAAAAGGTGTCCCTGCAGCACCTCGACAGTGAGCAGGATTGAACCTGATGACCCTTTCATAACCGTGAGCTCTCCACTTTTTTATTATTGAGGATTCCGTCTATGACTATAGGGGACAGCAAGTTCTAGTTATTGATTTAAGGAATTACATAGTGCATTCCAGTGAACATTTACAGCTGATTTGTGATATCTCAATAACCAGGCAGAACCAGCGCGCCAGATCTCTCTTTTCTGCATGTAATATACGTAAACCGCCAAGACTGATCTTTACACTATTTCTAAGTGGGTTGGTATGATACCTTTCTATTTATGAGACAAAGGATTGGACATGTTCTTTAGTGTTTTTGATTTAAACAACATGGCCCAAATCTACTGGGGATGTGTTTTTGGAGCCACAGATTTGGTCTTTGGACTTTGTCATAGTTTTTTAGCTTCTCTACTCTGGGGGCCAGATGTTCACTTTTTTAAAAATGTCACGAAGCTAGTCTTCTTTTATACCTTCAACATAGAGGCTCCCAGATGGTCGAATTGGTCAAACTGCATCAAATACTAGCTCCCACTTTGCAACAACGACTCTCTTTAGTGTTAAAATTTGGTGTTTACAGGATTTAAAGAACGATTACCTGTTGTAGGACCTGGTGAGAAAATTATACAAACTGTTGAATAACCAAAAATTAAATGGCACCTATATTGGTTTGTTGCCACGTTGTTACACCCAACAAGGTTGTTTCACAAAAAACAAATAGGAAGAACTACTGGACATAAAACGCACATGGATTCTTTCAATATGTCTTTGTAACTCCATGTATGCTTTCTCCCCGTATATTTCAGCATTGTCAATAGCTTTGTGGCCCTCATATTTGCTACATGTATAATTGAGATTCCAATAGCTTTTAAGCGATCACTTAAGATGATGTCAGTTTTCACCGAAAAAAAAAAATGGAAGCCATCACTGAATGTACCATCCACCATCAGATTGGTGGATGTAATCATTTTGGCCCGGTCAAATGTGACGTCACACAGGGCCCTTAAAAGTCTGGCACGTCGTATTGACCCAGAACCGTCCTCCACATCTCCCAGACATGTGAAGAAGAAAAAAGAACTACCACCACCCTCCCCTGTTATCGTTTGCTTTCACTCCCCCTATTTCTTTCTCGCCCCCTCCCCATGGTCCTCTTTTCTCCCCCCCTTTGCCTTCTAATCGCCTTCCCTCCCCATGTCTCCTTTCACACCCCATCTCCCCATTCTCTCTTCACTCCACCGCTCCCAATGCTCTCTTGTCATCCCCCTCTCTTATGTCTCTTGAACCCCCTCCCCCGTGTTTCTCTATCACCTCTCCCCTCTCCATGGTCTCTCTTTCATCACACCCCCATGTCCGCCTTATTTCACCCCGCCTGCCTCTTTCACATTTCCACCATTCCCTCCCCATCTCCTCAACCCACCCCTCCCCTGTCTCTTTCACCCCTCCTCTCCCTCCCAATGTCGCTCTTTCACCCACCCCCCATTTCCATGGCCCTCTTTCACCATCCCCATGTCTGTTTCAAACCCCCTCCCTGTCTCTTCCCACCCCCGGCTCCCCATATCTCTTTCACACCACCTGCACCTTCACCCCCCCCCATGTGTCTCTTTCACTCCCTTCCCCATTTCTCTTCACTTCCACCCCCCCCCTCCCCTAAGATCTCTTTCACCACCTTGCCAGTCTCTTTTCACCCCCTCCACACTGTCTCCTTTCAACTCCCATCCCCTCGCCATGTCCTCTCCTTTCAACCCCCCTCCCCTCGCCATTTTCTCTCTACCCCTTCACCTTCCCTCCACATGTCATGCACCCACACACACACACACACCACACACACAACACCGCACACACACACACACCACACACCACACACACACACACCCACACACTCACACTGCACCCAGTCAAAAATGAGCTGTGCAGCTCAACGCCACCTAATGGCTGGGTATAATCTGCGTCAGACCTACTTTTTCTCTTCTCTCTGTCTCCTGGTAAATCGGACATCTGGTGACAGAAAATAGTCGGTGGGCAGGAGTACATTAATAAAAAATCTGGACTTCCCGGACATCGTCATCCTATGTCAGTCCCACATTGGTCTGCAGCTATTTTTTTCCCCTCCTCTCTGTCATTGACCAGGTGCCGTGATTCTGTCTGGGTACACGACAGAGACCTGTTTTATCTTCCTGTGCCGAAGTCCACTGTTTTGTTTCACACCGTGCAAGCAGGAAATGCGGTAGCTACCGCAGCATCAGCCACACCGCTCTGACATTCTGTCAATTGTGCTAATGCATCAGAACTTTATTGGCCTCTTCTTCATATCTGCATACACAGAGTTAGCACGTCTACCAGGCTCTTGCTGCTCAGTCAGAAGGGCCTTATTGCTTACACCATGTCCTTGCAACTGGTAGATACAAGCCCAACTAAAAAGCAACCACAGATATGCTGATCCCTGGAGAATTAGCCTGGACAGAGAAATCAGGGGGACCCCCAATCAGGATACTCCTTGTAGGAAGAGCTTCAGAATCAGAAGGAGAATCATTACCTCTCAGAGTCTCAAAACTAGTAAGACACAATTCAGCGAAAAGGGAAACAGTGTGCAAGCTTTTTACTAATCTATATGAAAAAGCGTCACTTTTGGTAGAAAACCGTGCGTCAGCAAACATTCCTGGGAACATAATATGAACCCCAGGAGGGACATACAGACTACTGTATGCTTTTAACCCTAAGCTTAAAGAGGAGGAGTACTCAGACAGTACACGGGGGTGAATCATAACTGTACTGGTCTCTGAAGTAGGTATTTGGTAAGGAATGTCTGGGAAACCAGAAATTACTGCAGACTCCATAATGTGGGAACTATGCGCTGAAGCAGGGATCACCGCTATGTGGGCGACAGGCTGGTTCAGCGAAACACCCGGGAGAAGGAACTCTGCGAGCAAGCTTAGGGAAAAACCTGACTCCTGAATACATTTATCAGGAACCAGAACTTTAGCCGAAGTCTCCGGAGACGAAACTGCGGAAACTTGAGCTGAAGCAGGGGATTTATAGCAAAGAATATCTAGGGACTAAGTACGGTTATGGGAATCCCTCAATGCAACCTCTGCTGTCTGACTTGTGGACTCATTCTCTGAGGCTAAAACGAAGGCAT
This sequence comes from Ascaphus truei, assembly GCA_036426205.1. Taxonomy (NCBI): domain Eukaryota; kingdom Metazoa; phylum Chordata; class Amphibia; order Anura; family Ascaphidae; genus Ascaphus; species Ascaphus truei. The sequence goes on along the minus strand of WSYH01005274.1, from coordinate 1,703 downwards.
TAACTTGGAGGCAGCAAGAATTTACAGGGGTTAATGCAGACAATGCCTGAGAGTAAAACATAGGTAATCTTCTCTCTGTATTAGGACAGACCAGGAATCTCTCCTCTGAAGCTAGGGGCGTGACCATGGCTGACAGAGAACAGGGATTTACCAAAGGAAACTCAGAGAGCTGCCCCACAGAGGTTAATACAGAAATAACCCTGGGAACAGAACTTAGGGATTCTTTCTCTGACGGGGAAAGCGCACAGGACTGCCTAGCAGAGTTTAAAGCTGGAAGACCCTGAAGAGCTGGAGTGACAGATTCGGAGTTAGAAATAGGGGAACAAAGGGACTTATTCTCTGATAGTAGAACCTTAGTGTTGGCTAGTGAAACATATGTATTCTCCAGGGGAACCTCACAGGACTGCTCGGCAGGGGTTAAAGCTGGAAAACCCTCAAGACCTAGAGAAAGGACTTCTGAGCTAGAAATAGGAGAACTAATGAACTTATTCTCTGATACAAGAACATTAGTGCTGGGTAGAGCAACATATGTATTCTCCAGGGGGACTTCACAGGACTGATCGGCAGGGGTTAACGAAAACATATCATTGGTGTCAGGGAACCCGGCCATACACTCAGGGCAAGGATCCGTGGTAGACCAGGGATACAGCCAAGCGGCAGCGAAGCTGGCGAGGGGAGGATCCTGTTCCTTTATGCAAATGTCCAATGTCATGGAAAGGATATGGAGTGTTTTTTGGGCATCAGCCAACATGAGGAGAGGGTCCTCTTTTGCTATATAAATGTCTAAAGACAAGGCCAGGGAAGAGAGTTCCTTTTGGGCGTCGTCCAATTCTAAAGGGTACACATTTTCCCAAGTTAAAGGGTAACCAGGAAAGCAAATACAAGCGGCCAGCGATTGTTTTAAGTCCCGGAGGCGGTAAACCTTCATCATGAGATCATTACGGCATTTGTTTTGCAAAGGGGTTAAACCTACAAACACAATCAGATCTTCAATCAGGGGTATTATCTCACATAGAAACTGGTATTCACACTGGGACTGGTTTACAGGCTGGGACAGGCTTTCAGACAGAAACTTACCAACCCTCACCACAGGGCGGTCCGAGTTTGTGCGGCCGAGCATACTGTCAGGGTTCTGCTCGCCACAAACCAGGGTCGGACCGCGAGGCTGAGGTGGGGTTGTAAAAGCACCGACCTGAGACCGCGCAGGCTGATCCGGATTGCACAGTTCGTTGTCAAACGTAGCAGGATCAGGAAAGGAGAAGACAGCGTTGTCGTTGTACAAGCCAGGGTCAGGACAGGAGATATCAGGATAAACATTGTTCAGGCAAGAGTTCGGCAACAGGTAGTCAGGAGAGCCCCGCTTCAGCTTAGGAGCGCGGGGTTGGCCTCTGCGCGAGCGACGACCATGGACCATGGTACTGGTCACAGGAGATGGTAGGCAGACCAGAATAGCACACCGCTTTGCTGCACGGGTGCACCAGTGCTACAGCGCAAGAGTCCTGAGCGGCTGGGGAATCCTCTGTAACAGCGCAGGAACCAGGACACGGCCTCTCTAGATTAGGGAAAGAGTAGGCCCCAGGAACCAGGAAGCTGAAGATCCACAGGGAAACCTCCGCTACAGTGCAGGAATCAGGAGACTGAAGGGCGCGGGGGATACCTTTGCCTCAGTGCAGGAAAGCAGGAAGCTGAAGACATAGGGGATA
>WSYH01005273.1:0-45797 GCA_036426205.1 Ascaphus truei | reverse complement strand
GTGTGTGTGTGTGTGTTTTAAATTTTTGCATGGTGTGGCTATTTTCACTTATAATTCGCCACACCTGTGGCTACATTGAAAAATAGGTTAGCCACCCCTGCCCTATTACAAGCAAATAAAGATTGAATGATACAAATGGAAAACAGTAACAAAAAGGACTGTGTAGAGGGGAGGGGACACAAAGGTCAGTTGTGGTGTAACAAACTTGATCCGGTGTTAACTGCTACTGACAAAACAAGTGCGTTAACTCACAACAGACCATAGTGAATCTCTCCCTAAATACATATGATATAAATGCATGTACAGTAGATAATAGAAACCATTTAATTTAAGATCAAACGAGTTTGCCCGTGTGCCTTATTTGGGGATTTTAGAATGACAAGGAGTGGTCAAGCGGTTAAATATTTTTATGTATGGGGATATTTTCCATATGTGATTCCAAGAAATCCCATATCACTGTAATAAGTAACATATACAAGAGATTGTATGCTTGCATGTGTAAGAAAGACCCTTCTGTTTCTGCTAAAATTATTATATTTACATTTTTTATTTTTAACTGGAACATTAGGGTCTCAATACATGAGGACGTGTGTAGGTGTGTATAGAGAAAAGAGATTGGGAGAAATATTGTAAGAAAAAATGCCCCTAGAAACCTTTGTCATACTAGAAATACTGCACACCTTTTCCACTCATGTCTGGATTCTCATTCATATGCATGAAATGAGTTGGGGTAGAAAAAAAGCCAGTTTGACATACTGAACATATTGGAAACATAATTGACTGCTCTGTCACTTAGGAAGATTTCTGACAGGCCAGAAATGTTTATACTCCAGTGATGTTTATCAGTATTTCTTTCTCCATTGTTTTGGGTTCCTTTCCAAAGAATCACTGTCAAAAATAAACATAATGTAACTGAGTGGAGTTTCAACAAGAAGCAAACAGTTCACAACCCTGCAGATAGCTATACGAGAAGATTGGCATGTATGTAGGTGGAACAATAATAACTTGTTTTAAAATTCACAATATTTTATACTCCTTGTTCAGTGTCATTAATGTAACCACATAAAAGGTTGACCACTGGTGTCACATGTCTTGCTCTATGGTTTGTATAGCCTTCAATTGGGAAAATAAACAATGCTATTATTATTGCTATGAAATGGCAGAGACAGGGACAAATTAATTTGCCAAGGCTTGTACTGAATCTACCAGCTTTTATAGCCAATTCTGTAGACTCTAAAGCATACAACTTACATGCAAAACTATTATACAAATACAGTAGACTAAAATAAAGTGACAAAAAGAAAGAGAGGCAAAATTGCTCAAACACCAAGCAAAATTAAAAGAGCTCTCTGCCCTACATACATAAAATAGTAGACCTAACACTTTAAAAGAGTTGAAAGATGTCAGAATAGAGATAAATATGCTTTTGACCCCCCAGGCTGAAAATTCCATGAGCTGGTCTAAGAGGAAGTTTTTAAAAAAAGTGAACAAGCCAGATACCCTGTTAGCCAATAGAATTAAGAACAAAAAAACAAATTATAATATATAGGCAATTCAGTTAAAATCAGGTAATACTGTATGACCTCCAACCCTAAACTGATCGTGGAGGAGTTAAAGAAGTACTATGAAAATCTATATACAGGCATACCCCGCTTTAAGTACACTCACTTTAAGTACACTCGCGAGTAAGTACATATCGCCCAATAGGCAAACGGCAGCTCACGCATGCGCCTGTCAGCACGTCCTGAACAGCAATACCTGCTCCCTACCTGTACCGAAGCTGTGCGCAAGCGGGGAGACTATAGAGCCTGTTACACACGTGTTATTTACATCAGTTATGCACGTATATGACGATTGCAGTACAGTACATGCATCGATAAGTGGGGAAAAGGTTGTGCTTCACTTTAAGTACATTTTCACTTTACATTCATGCTCCGGTCCCATTGCGTACGTTAATTTGGGGTATGCCTGTATTGTATCATTTAGAGATAGTTTTGCATTTAGTTGGGATAGTTCCTGGTTTGAGACTTTTGGAAGGTTACAGCTCCTCAGAAAGTCCTGGGTCTTTCTACTATATTAGACGAGTTACAATTATTCTTATTTAAGTTATATAGATCTGAGTAGTAGCTGTGGAATTGTTTGGAAATTGGTGAGGGATTATATGATATTTTACCATCCTTATTTTTAAGAGCCAGGATTTCGAGCAATTCTTTAAATTGTTTAACTTGTGCACAAGGAGTCTATCGGGTGTGTTTCCTTTATCATAATAAAAGTTGTTTTGTCCATTTATTGGCTCTTCCGATATCCTCTAGTTGAGATTTTCTCAATTCTTATCTTGCTCCTATTAATCTCTGGAGAATTTTCTTTTTAAAGAAATTTGTTCTAATCTTATTATTTTGGTTTCTAGGTCTAGAATGGTTGCCATATTTTCTTTTATGGGAGGCAAGGGATATCAAAGACTCTCTAATACAAGCTTTGTGTTTCCCAGAGGGAGGAGGAGGTAGAGAAAGTGCCGGTATTAAGTATAAAAGAATCTCTAAGATTAGATTTAATTTTCTTATAAGATTCTTGGCAATTGAGTATAGAGTAATTTAGTCTCCACCAAGTCGGTGATATACACTTCTTTGTGGGGGAAAGAGATCAATTTGGAATGGGGCATGTCAGACCAGGTGATTGGACCAATCTCGGAGGCCAAAATGGAAGGAACCAGATCTGGGCTAATTAAACAAATAGTCAATTCTGGAATATGTGTCATTGGGGGAAGAGTAAAATGAATAGTCCTTTTACCCTTGTTGTTGTGCCCTCCAAATATCAGTCAAAGGGAATTCTTTATTAAGATCTTTGAGCTTTTTAGATAAATGTAAGGTTTTAAGGACTTGGGCTGTGCCAGGGTGTGATGATTTACCTATATCAGGGTTGAGGACTGAATTAAAATCTCCCCCGAGTATCACTGATTTGGGGTTGGATAGTCAGGAACATTTGGGGGGGATCCTCTTGTTTATTGTTTGAGGCATATATATTTGCAAATGTGAGATCTTCGCCAGGGAACCTGTAATTCTAATATATCTGCAATCTTCATCTAATTAAACTTTATTGACCAGGATCCTAATGTCCCTTTTAAAAAGAATAGCTACGCCAGTTTTTGGACTGGCCCAGAGCCGAAAAAACTTTTAGGGATATATCTGTTAAATATCGCTGGGGATCACTCTTTCCTAGGTGAGATTCTTGTTCGAAAAATATATTGTGTCACTCTGTGACTGCTTCAGTTCAGAAAGAGCGAGATGACATTTTGATTTTGTGTTTAGGCCTTTTGCATTTATTGAAATAAGTTTCAATATTGAGTACTCATTTACAGTTCAAGGGGTTTGGATCTTTTAAGGATTCCCATTGGGGTATAATTTTGTAGTCCTGTCTGTTTATGGTTTGATATAGATATATGATGAGGTATGGTGCTCAAAAAATCCCATGTGGCTCTATTATAGAGAAAAGACACCATCCTGTTTTTGATTTGCAATAAATGGACTAATTGATCTTTATGCTAGAGTTGCCCTGGATTTTTATTTTTTCATCTTCTGCCTGGAATTTCTGGCTGTCTCCAGCTGCGCTCTGCATTCCCCTACAGTACTTGTTTATGGTTTGAGACTGTGTTAGTATTCTCACCCTGGAGGAGGAGTAAGATGATCAAAGTAGGAGAGTTGGGCAATAAGGGAGGAAAAGGTGGGTATATGAGAGGGGTGATCACTGAGGGTGGCCTAACAATTTTCACTGACTGCCTGGGGGGGGGGGCATTTTGATTTGTAAATGGGAGGAATCAAGAGGAGTTTCACCTCTCTCCTACTTTGGACCATTCTGTTATGGGGTTTGGATGGGCAGGTCTCCTTTTCTCTTGAGCCTCATCACAACTCTTGCGAGGGTACAACCTCAGAACTTGGAGCAAGATATCTGCTTAAATATCAGGTTACCTCCTTAAATTCCTTTTTCTCTTCTTGGGAGGCATCTATAAGGGATCTGTCCGTATACCTTAGATGGCTGCCGACAGGAAATTACCTCTCATCCTCACTGAAGCTACTGTGGCCATCTTGCTTCCTGGCAATTCCTGCTCCTCACTTCCTGACAAAGTCAGCCTCTCTCTGGCTCTCCTTGCCAGCAGCTGCTTCTGGCCTTTAAATGACAGGCAGCTGCTCCCTGTCAGTGCTCGTGCAAAGTACTTGGTACCTTGTTCTGTCTGAGCTCTGCCTTTGCCTCTGTTTTGCCTCTCTGTGATTGGATCTCATTTGAACCTAACTACTGCTAGCCTGCCTCGACCTTGGAACTGGACCTGACTACCCCTTGCCTGCCTCGACGCTGGAACCGGACCTGACTATCCCTGCCTGCCACCTACCTCAACCCTGGAATTGGACTTGACTACTCCTGCCTCTCAGGCCTCATATCTCAGGCCAAGGTCAATGTACTACTCTCTACCTCTGCCCTGTGGGTTCATATCCTGTTTTGCAGTCAGCAAAAATACACATTGCACGAGCTAACGCAATGGACCCTGCAGAGGTAACAAATACCATGACCCGCCAGGCCCAGCTCCTGGGAGCCCATAACACTCGCCTGGCTAAGATTGATCAAAGACTTGACTCAATCTCCTCTACGCTATACACCATGTGCAGTCACCTCAGCTCTCCCAGGGTTGATCTGTCGCGGTCCTCGCCTTCTGTTGGTCATGTCACGCCAGTATCTGTGGTCTTAATGTAACCCTGTATCTCTACTCCCAGCCGCTATGGAGGCCTTCCATCAGCTTGCAGAGGATTCCTGAACCAGTGCCAGCTTCAATTTTTACACGCAACCATCAGAGTTCTCTCCCCACCGCTCTCGGATAGTGTACATCTTCTCCCTCCTCACAGATGAAGTGTTAGCCTGGGCACCCCCACCCCCTGCTTTATGAAAAGGCTCCCTCCTGTTGGATGACTCCAGCACCTTCATTGCAGACATTCTGGATGATCTTCGATTCTCCCAGTTGTGCCGCTTCTGCCAAATCTGCACTCCTGCAGATTAAACAAGGCTCCCACACCGTGGGAAAATATGCGATTGAGTGGTGACCAATTGGAACGGGGTGCCCTGAAGTCTGCTTTCCATCAAGGTATTGAGGAGAGACTGAAGGATTAATTAACTTACAGGTACATTCCCACTGATCTAGAAGGCCTGATCGCCCTTTGCATTTCCCTCGATCTTCGGATGAGGGAGAGACGTCAGGAGCAGGGCTGTTATCACAGGGTCCGTTCTGTTTCGTTGGTCCCACCTTTTGAGGTTCCTCCTAATGATGCCTTCAAAGAATCGGCCGAGCCCATGCAGTTGGGCAATATGCGTCTCACTGAATGGGAGAAGCAGCACCGTCGCTCCGTGGGATTGTGCCTCTACTGTAGCAAGGAAGGCTATATGGTACGGGTCTGTCCTAAGAAATCGGGAGACAGCCAATGCCCAGCACAAACAGGTGAGTTTCCTCTGGGAATATGCGCCGTATCCCCATCTCCCAGTCGCCTGATGATCCCTATCTGTTTATCTTGGCAGAACCATTCAGTTACTACCAATGCCTTCGTGGATTCTGGAGCCACCGGTATGTTTGTGGATAAAGCCTTCGCCCAGCGATTCAATATTCCACTCCAGAGAATGGACATGCCCTTGGTATCTCCTCTAATGATAGTAGACTGTTAGAATCTGGGGTCGTTTTGCAAGACACGACTCAGCTCAATTTCATGGTCGGTGGTTTGCACCACATGGTTCTTCAGCTGGATGTCATCCATTCCCCAATCATCAATATCATTCTGGGGCTTCCTTGGCTACACATTCATAACCAACGGATTGACTGGACCTCAGGGCAGATACTAACTTGGGGGTCTGCAGGCGATGGGAAATGCCTTCCACCCTGTCATCCTTTCAGTGTCTCCTATCGCCCAGGATCCAAGAAGGTGAAGGCTGATGCCCTATGCTGCCAGTTGTCCATGGACAACAAAGATGCTACGGATAATGTTCCCATCTTTCCTCCATCTAAGAACGTGTCTTCCATTACCATGCTCCAACGCATCCACAAAACCCTGGCCAAGTTGCCCACCTCTTCCACCTCCCCATCCACTTCCTTTCCAATGTCCCCCAGCCAAAGCCCCACCAGTTCCAGTTACAGCCCGACCAGTGCCAGTTACGCCCTGATGTCTCCCAGCCACAACCCAACCAGTCCTAGTTCCAGCCTGACCAGTCCCAGTTACTCCCTGACCTCTCCCATCCACAGTCCCACCAGTCCTAGTCACATCCTGACCAATCCCAGGTTCTCCCTGACCCACCCCACCAGTTCCAATTACAACCCCACCAGTCCCAGTTACTCCCTGACCTCCCCCAGTCACAGCCCCACCAGTTCTAGTTACAGCCTGACTAGTCCCAGGAACTCCCCAACCCACCTAACCAGTCCCAGTTACAGCCTGACCAGTCCCAATTACTCCCGACCCACCCCACCCAAAGCCCCACCAGTCCCAGTTACAGTACAAGCTCGCACAGTTATTCCTTGTCTGGCCCTAGATACATCCCAGCCATCCCCAGTTCCCCATAATACACCTCAACCTTCCCCAAGTTCAAATACAGATACACCCCAACCTCCCCACTGTGGACATCCAGATAATCCAGGATCTGGTCACCCTGGTGTTTGACCCTGAAGGCAGGGATACTATAGGGGATCTGTCTGGATACCTAAGATGGGTGCTGACAGCAAGTGACCTCTCACCCTCACTGAAGCTACTGTGGCCATCTTGCTACCTGGCAATTCCTACTCCTCTTCCTGACAGGAAGTCAGTCTCTCTGGCTCCATTGCCAGCAGCTGCTTCTGGCATTTAAATAGCAGGCAGTTGCTCCCTGTCAGTGCTCATGCAAAATACTTTGTACCTTGTTCTGTCTGAGCTCTGACTTTGCCTCTATTTTGCTTTCTGTGATTGGATCTCATTTGGATCTGCCCCTAGCCTGCCGCCTGCCTCAACCTCAGAACTGGACCTGACTACCCCTTGCCTGCCACCTACCTCAGCCTTGGAACCGGACCTGACTACCACTGCCTGCCGCCTGGCTCGACCCCGGAATTGGACTTGACTTGCCCTGCTTCTCAGGCCTCTGATCCCAGGCTAAAGTCGGTGTACTACTCCCTACCTTTGCCCTGCGGATTCATATCCTGTTTTGCAGTCTGTAATATTACAGCATCTCTCTGGCTGCCTGGGGATCTCTGGTACCTGAATCAGCTTTTGCTGCAGAGTTCTATTCAGCGCGTTATGCAGTTTGTAGTCAAGGGTCTTGGGAGCTGCAGTTTCAGTCATCCATTCCTTGTGGAGCCGCGCATGTGCCTTCCTTAAAAATGCATTATTAATGACAAGCAATGTGTTTTTTTTCATTGACAAATCCTCAATTTGTTTCTGGTCTATTTTAAATGTTTCTCCTGTCTTTTTAGCACTTTATTGAGTCAGTTTGGGCGTGAGCTCAGTGCGCATGTGCAACAGCTGATAGCTACTGATTGTGCAATTAGGGTATTGCAAGGGTATAAAAGGGTTCAGACCTCTCTCCCCCAGTAAAATCTGTCCCTGAAGAAGCTCCTTTGCTGGAGGGAAACGCGCGTTGGACGCGCAATGTTGTCAGTCTCCTACTTGGAGCTGTTTTAATGTAGTGTCTGCAGTCTCCTGGTTCTAACTGTGCAGACCCCAGTAGTTAGTTATTTGTTTATTTATTTCATTTCATAGTCAGTGTGCCTGCATTCATTGCACTCTAAGTGAGGCGTTCACACAGTTCATCACTGTGAATTCACCCTAGTACTGCTGTGTCTGGCAGCTTTATGATGCAGTGCATGTACTAATATTATCACTACATGTGCCAGCTTTATCATTCAAGCACTCTCACTCTAACACACTTAAGTCTCTATTGTAGTGCGCAGTGCTGGTAATTTAGCAAGGAAGCTGGACATTTAATCCGTTGGCCACCCACTTGTGAACATTTATATACTCCTACTACTTGGTCTCACCGTTGCTCCAGAGGGGTTAATACCCTGACTCTTAGAATCCTCTGTCCTCTATATCGCACCAACATTAAGTGGTCAACTGGGATAGTATGACTTTATAATTGACGACAATGATGCCTGATAGCGTTGATTTAATATAATTTTAATTCACATTACACATTACTTTGGTAATATATGTTTTAAGTAAATTTATTAAAAGTTAACTTTTATACCTGGTGGTGTGCATTTAAGTGAATTCTTTTAGGGGGCACATCCAATTTGTGTTTCCCCTTCACCTTTTCTGATTCACTTTTCAGTTCACAGTTTGCACCCATCATTTGATTACCTTATTTATGTACATAATCACTTTATTCAATTAGTATGGTCCTGTGATCACTCCCTATCCTTCTGTTGTGTCTCATAGTGGTTTATTAGCCACAACCAAAATAAAGTACGGGTGCACTGTCCCTTTAAGAAACTACTTTCTTGAAAATTAAAGCCTGTTCCCTTTAGGGAAACTATCTCACTTCTTGAGCCCTTACTAACAAGACAGCCAGCTAATCTGGTCATGCCCAAAACATATGCAACACAAAGTATAACCAATAAGTGTAATAATAAAGTCTTATCTGTAATGCAGCTCCAATAGCAAACAGGAACACGGTTCCGGGGAGCAGGCTGTGTCCAGCCTCGCAGCAATCTGTATCTTTATCCTGGGTTGGGGTCCCAGCTGGTCCCAGCAGCTAAGCTCCTCGCAGGACTGCGGGACCAGAGCAGCAGCAGCTGCTACGGCTTCCAAGCCGGGGAGAGTTCTCTCCACCTTCCTGTGGAAAAACAAGCTTACCTTGTGTGAGCAACTTCCTGCTTTTTAAAGCACTTGTTTCACTGATGAGTTCAGCCCCTGTTTAATCAGTCTTCAGCTGTGCTTTCTCTGTCTGAGGAGATTAACACTCAGTGATCTGGCTGCAGCATCTCTCCATTCACTGTCACAGCCTACTGAGTCAGTGACTCTGTCACATATCCCTCTCCCCAGCGAAACATTGTCCTGTGGAGCGGCCCGTGCACCATTCCCGTACACCAGCATCTTTGTCGCCAATGTCTGACGTCGGCCCTTCCCTCCCCCTTTTTTTTTCTTGCCTTCCAATTTAGGCATTTTCTTTTTGGGGTAATTACCAGGCCATCTGGGCCTGAGGACTGGTACCTCACTATCTCCTTTAATTCAGATGCAAGACTGAAATCTTGTAAAACTATGGAGTCCTCCAAGGCTTGTTTGGCTTCGTTAAGCTGCACTCTTAAATCTGCAATCTTTAACTGTAATTTCCTTGATTTCGCGGCATCCGCTGGTATATCCATGCTAACAATTGGCTCTCGCAGCTCAGAGACTATTTCTGCCACAATCTGAATTCTCCGGTCATCATCTTTAACAATACGGAGCAATAATTCCACTAGACACGTTATAAGGGAAGTTGGTGAATTAGGTATCACAAGCATCTCTTGTAGGACAGCAAGAAGGCGTTTCCTGCCTCCTTCTTCACTGGTATCTAGACAGCCGACTATAAGAATCAGCTGCTGACCTATAAATTCTTTAATCAGCATGTCTTCAATTTGTGTCATATCCGCTTTTTGTTCTTCTGTGAGAACAGCAGGGTTTTGAAGATAACTTAAGAGATAGTCTGCATAGACAGCGGGCTCTGGTAAGACATGTTCCATTGCAGCCTCCCCTTCATCATCCTTTGACTTTATATCTACCGCCACCTTTTCCTTGGACTGCTTCAGTGACCCAAACGTCTGTCTTGGGCTTGTAAGCTTTTCCTCCAGCTTCATCTGAGAAACCTCCTGCTGGGCAGCAGTAGAGTCCAACGTAGCGTCCCGCTCAGACTTTAGAGACTCGAGCTCCTTGACTAGGTCACACTTTTGTTTCTCCGCCATCCTGCGGCCAGGCCGCTCAGACTCCAGGTCCTTCCTCAGGTCTTGAAGCAGTCCTTCTGCCTTTCTTCTTTCACTCAGTGCGGCTGCTAGTTCATCTTCGTTAGAATTGAGTCGCGATTCTACGTCTCCTAGCAGACTCAGAGCAAGGCTTAAATCTGTCTCTCTTTCTTTATTCTGGACCTGCAGCTGCTGGTGCTCCTCACGAACCTTGTCTAGCTCCAGCTGTAGCCGGGCCCTCTCATTGGTCATGTAGTCCAGCCGCTTGTGGATATCAGCCATCTCAGTTTCATGGTGCAACATCAGGCAGCCCACCTGACGGACGGACATCTCCTCCGTCTTAGCGCGCTGTGTCTCGAGCTCAGCCACCTGCGTTTGCAGCTCTTCAATCTGATGCTGCCAGTCCCCTCTCGGGGCCTTCACCTCTTCCCGGTGCTTACTCTGGGTTTGCATCAACGCCTCCTCCATCTTTTTGAGCTCTGCAGTTCTTGTCGCCAGTATCGCTGTTGCTTCTGTCTTCCAGGCTTCTTTCTCCTTGGCATACTGACACATGGAGATGGATTTGCCTCTCTGCTTCTCCAGCACTTGCTCCAGTCTTTGGACCTTCTCATGTTCCCTCTCACACAGAGTCACCTGGCTTCTAAGCTCCGCCTCCAGCGATGCTCTTGTGGCGCTCAACGTGATCTTCAGCTGCTCCAGGGCGAGGCATTTTTTTTCCAGCATTTTCTCTGCATTCTGCAGAGCAGCCTGTACTTCATTTTTTTCTTGCGCCAATTGCGTCTTCACTTTCTGCACTTGGTGAAGCTTCTCAGTCCCATCACTGACCTGACCAGTCAGGTTTAAAACCTCTTCCTTCAGGTTTATATTCTCCAATTTCACAGTCTCTATATCCCTTAGGACCGTTTCATTGGCTTTCTTCAAAGTACCCAGCTCTGCCCCTAGCGATGCTCTTGTGGTGTACAGCGTGGCCCTCAGTTCCTCATGCTGTTCTGTGGGGACATACTGGGTACTCAGCTGTTCCTGTAGCACTCGCTGCTTCTCCTTGGCTGCTTGCAGACTTGCATGTACAGTAGCTCTTGCAGCTGGCTCTGCCATAAGTGCGTTGCCTGTGTGTGCTGCTGCAGAGAGACACGTTGCATCCTCTCTGCATTCTGCAGTGCTTCCTGCACCTCTAGCTTTTCCTGGATCAATTGCTTCTCCACTTTTCCTGCTTGGTGGAGCTTCTTATCACCTTTACTGATTTGATCAGTCAAGTCTGAATTTTTCTGCATCAGACTTACATTCTCCTTCTTTACAGTCTCTAAATCCCTCAGGGCATTCTCATGGGTTTCCTTCAACATACCCAGCTCTGTGTTTAGACTGTGGCCCTCCTGGCGTGAGAGTTCCAGCTCTGTTTTGAGCATGCTAGCTTCTTGGTGAGAAACTTCTAAGTCTTTGATGAAGTTTTGCACATCTCTCTGGGACATCTGATAGCATAGTCTCCAGTCAGGACTTGTTCTCTCTGATTCCATGTTAGCAATTGCGGTGTTGGCCTTATTCAAACTTGTCTTCAGCTCCTCCAACTCACTCCATAAGAGACGCTCTGTTTTTTTTAGCTCCTCATACTCAAGTATAGCTGGGAGTATACACCTCCTTTATCTCGGCGTTCGCTTCTCGCTCCCTATTCAATTGTTCCTGCAAGGCATCATAATCACGGTGGGCAGTTTGGAGTGCAGAAATTAAGGCTTCTTTTTCCTGGCTCAAGGATTCAGCTTCCCTTTGCTTCTCCTTTTCCTTTGCCACCGTTCCTGTGACAATTCTGCCCATCACTCCGGTCTGCAGCACATCTCGGTGGCTTGCGTACACCTGTTGTCCTGATATCGCAGGCTCAAGTGGTTTGGTCACTTCCTCTGTGACTTGAAAAATATTTTTATTTTTCTTCTTTCTCTTTGTTTTATTCGTTCCAGAGACATCAGTGGTACTGGGCACACACACACTGGACACTTTTGCAGCTTTCATCTGCGGGTACGTCTCTCTTCTCGGGGTCACATATGCGTCATCATCATAATCATCATATGGCCTGAAGGGACACTGTTTTGTATGGTTATGTACATTGCAAAACTGACACTTGATGCCAAACATTTTAAAACCCCGTTTTTTTTGTTTTGTTTTGTTTTCTTCACACCCGACGAGGCAGACTTTGCACAACACACGTAACTTGTATGGGCTTTACAATCTTTGAACCTTCTGGGTTCTTCTTAGGGCAACATCTTTGCCAAAATTCATTTTCACTTTCTTTTTTACCAGACAGGGCAAACTTTGCTCACAGCACTTGCTAGCTGCAAATTCACTCACTTCAACAAAAGGCATTAGCTTTACACAGCAATCCTTTCATACTCGACGAGGCAAAATTTACACTCAGCGCTTGCTGGCTGTAACTTCCATGCTTCAGCAAAAATCATTTTTTTTTTTCCGCTTGAGTTCAGTGTCTCAACACATCTTCATCTACTGACCCCCAGAGACGTAGCATCCCACTTCTGACACCACCTGTGGCAGGACGGCCTCGCGGCAGGGTCAGTAAGACGCTAGACATGGTGGGAAACGTTCAACTATAGTGGTTTATTAGCCACAACCAAAATAATGTACGGGTGCACTGTCCCTTTAAGAAACTACTTTCTTGAAAATTAAAGCCTGTTCCCTTTAGGGAAACTAACTCACTTCTTGAGCCCTTACTAACAAGACAGCCAGCTAATCTGATCATGCCCAAAACATATGCAACACAAAGTATAACCAATAAGTGTAATAATAAAGTCTTATCTGTTGCAGCTCCAAACAGCAAACAGGAACACGGTTCCGGGGAGCAGGCTGTGTCCAGCCTCGTAGCAATCTGTATCTTTATTCTGGGTTGGGGTCCCAGCTGGTCCCAGCAGCAAAGCTCCTCACAGGACTGCGGGACCAGAGCAGCAGCAGCTGCTACGGCTTCCAAGCCGGGAGAGTTCTCTCCACCTTCCTGTGGAAAAACAAGCTCACCTTGTGTGAGCAACTTCCTGCTTTTTAAAGCACTTGTTTCACTGATGAGTTCAGCCCCTGTTTAATCAGTTTTCAGCTGTGCTTTCTCTGTCTGAGGAGATTAACACTCAGTGATCTGGCTGCAGCATCTCTCCATTCACTGTCACAGCCTACTGAGTCAGTGACTCTGTCACAATAGATACTGTAACGCTCGGCCTGCCCACAAGCCAGACGAGACCCCGGGACTGAGATGGAAAGGACAAATACCAGACACCTAACAGTAAACAGGGGCGCGGCCGGAGTGTGGGAGTAGCGTAGCTGGTCCAGGGAACAAAAATAGAATAGTTTGGTACTTGACAAATCCGACGTAGAAGGGTTAAGTCCATAAGCCAATGGTCTAGGAGTAGAGAGAGGAGCGTGTTAGAGTATCCGTATGCCTGGGTAGAGGAGAGGAGAGAGCTGCGTCGTAGAGGTCCATTTGCCGAGTCCAAGGTATATAGTCGACAGCAAGGTAGAGTGTCCAAAGCCAAATCCGAGGGGTCCAGAGAGCAGCGTGGTCTAAGTCCAAAGCCAAGGTCGAAATCCAGGGAGGTCAGCAGAGTATCCAGGGGCAGGAGCAGGGACTGAAACACAAGAAAGCCAAGCAGAAGCAGACAGCACCAAGGTACAGTAGCTATGAAGAGCACTGAAGGAATGGAAAGACCAGGCTAAATAGTGGGCTGGGACCTATCAGGGGAAAGGGAGGAGCGGAGGTGCGGTCCAGGGGTTAACCCTGATAGGAGAGGGAAGCTTGGGGGCGGACCCAGTCAAGCTGGGGCTGGAAAACGCGCTGGTGTGCATGCCTGAATGGAGGAGGTGGGACCAGGCTCAGGACCCCAGGTAAGAGAGGCTTGGGTCCGCACGCGCCTTTAAGGATGAAGCTCGTGACTCAGAAGTGAGGGAGCAGCCGCGGTGGTGACGCTGACGGCAGAGGAACGCTGCCGGGGATTCGGGGCAGCGGAAGAAGAAGGTAAGGGGGTTCCTAGAGCGGGAGTCCTCTCAGCGCGGGACCTTACAGTCCCAGAGAGTCGGACTCCGGACGATCCATCCAAGATCTGAGGGGAAATTTTTGTTGGAATCGTTTGAGTAGGGACAGAGCGTGGAGATCAGCATGCGAGACCCAAGAACGATCCTGAGGTCCGTATCCTTTCCAGTAGACAAAAACCTGGAGCTTGCCCCTGGAGATGCGAGAGTCAATGATGGACTGAATTTCGAATTCCTATTGTCTTGGTACAATGGCGGGAGGAGGTCGAAGTGAAGGATGAGCAAATCGTGTGCCTTGGATATAAGGTTTCAAGAGCGAGACATGGAAGATGGGTGAGATCTTCATGGAGGGGGGCAACAGAAGCTGATAGGCCACATGATTAATTTGTCTCAGAATGGATAAAGGACCCAGGAACCTGGGAGACAGTTTAGGGGTTGGGTCCTTCAGTTTGATATTTTTTGAAGAAAGCCAGACCTTCTCTCCAGGTACGAACTTATGAGCCTCCCAACGAAGCTGATCTGCCTGTCACTTCTGTTTTAGGACAGATTCCTGTAAAGCAGTTTGAATCCTCATCCATGACTCCTGTAATGTGGTTACCCTAACATCTGCTGCAGGAACTCCAGACCTGGATGAATGCATAGGTAGACGGGTAGGATGAAATCCATAGTTTACAAAAAATGGTGATTCTTGAGTGGACTCATTCTTGAGAGAGTTAATCGCAAATTCCGCCCAAGGAAGTAATTCTGCCCAATTATCCTGAGAATCGGAAGAAAAACAATGCAAATACTGTTTGAGGGACTGGTTCATGCATTCAGTCTGCCCATTAGTTTGGGGGTGATAGCCTGAGGAAAAAAGGAGAGTAATGCCCAGCCTCTGGGAAAACGCGCGCCAGAACTTCGAAACAAATTGAGTACCACGGTCCGAGACAATGGACAGCGGAACGCCATGAATATGGAAAATCTCTTTTACAAAGATATCAGCCAGAGTACTTGAATTGGGTAAACCTTTGAGGGGGACAAAATGAGCTTGCTTGGAAAATCTGTCGATGACCACTAGGATAGTAGTCATACCGTTTGAAGGGGGAAGATTCACGATAAAGTCCATGGCAATGTGACTCCAAGGACGGTCCGGGACCGGAAGAGGTTGGAGTAGACCAGAACGCTTTTGACGGACTGATTTATTTTGGGCGCAGACTGGACAAGAGGAGGTGAAAGTTCGAATGTCCTTTACCATATTGGGCCACCAAAAAGTTCGCTGGATCAGGTCCGTAGTCTTCTTAAACCAGGATGGCTGGCAGATCTGAAGGAGTGACCCCATTCAAGAATTTTAAGATGGAAACGTGGGGGTGCGTAAAGATGTCCATCAGGAAACCTCTAGCCCTTCAGGGACCTGTGATTGAGACTCCAAAATTTTATCCAGTATGTCAAAGGAAGCGGCAGAGATAAACAATCGGGGGGACAGAATACTCTCCGGGACATCCTGCAACTTCTCCTCAGTGTTGAACTGACGAGACAATGCATCAGCTTTGATATTCTTAGTCTCAGGAATATAAGAGATGATGAAGTCAAACCTTGAGACAAACAACGCCCAACGGGCCTGACGGGGACCAAGGCGACGGGCACCCTCAATGTAAGAAAGATTTTTGTGGTCCTTGAGGATCAGAATGGGTTCCTTGGTTCCTTCTAGAAGATGTCTCCATTCTTGTAATGCCATCTCGATGGCCAACAACTCCCTATTCCCCACGTCATAATTTCTTTCTGCTGAAGAAAAGTTTATCTTTGGGGGTGGTTCTTTGAGAGAGAACCGCACTGGCTCCCACGTCAGAAGCGTCAACTTCTAGGGTAAAGGGGAGGGTGGGGACAGGATGTCGCAGAATGGGGGCTGAGACAAAGGTTCTTTTCTGAGACTCAAAGGCGCGACTGGCCTCCAGCGGCCAAGAGGAAAGATCGGCCTCTTTTTTGGTAAGGGCTGCAATGGGTGCTACCAAAGTAGAAAAACCAGCAATGAATTTCCTATAATAGTTTGCGAAGCCAAGGAAACGCTGAATCGCCTTCAAAGAGTTGGGTTGTCGCCATTCGAGTATAGATTTGAGCTTCTCCGGATCCATGGTGAACCCCTGGTCTGAGACAATATATCTCAGGAAAGTGGTTGAGGATTGATGAAAGACACCCTTCTCCATCTTGGCGTAGAGCCTTTTGGCAAGTAGACGAGAGAGCACCATCTTGGTATGAAGAATGTGTTCCTCGAGGGTTTTGGAAAAGATGAGAATATTATCAAAGTAGATAATCACAAATAAATTCAAAAGATCACGGAAAACTTCATTCATAAAGTCTTGGAAAACTGCAGGGGCATTGCACAACCCAAACGGCATCACCAGGTACTCATAGTGACCACTGCACGTGTTGAACGCAGTCTTCCACTCGTCGCCACTGCGGATGCGAACACTGCGGATCCGTAAATCAAGTTTAGAAAAGATCGTCGAGCCTTGCAACCTATCGAAGAGCTCGGGGATAAGAGGCAATGGGTAGCGATTCTTGATGGTAATCTTATTTAGCCCACGGAAATCGATGCACGGGTGAAACGTCCCATCTTTCTTTTTTACAAAAAAAAATCCTGCTCCGGCGGGGAGGTGGATTTCTGGATAAAGCCTTTTTGAAGGTTCTCCGTGATATACTCGGCCATGGCCTCCATCTCAGGCAAAGATAGGGGATACGACCTGGCTTTGGGAAAGGGGGCACCCGGAATCAAGTCATTTGGGCAGTCGAAAGGGCGATGGGGGGGGAAGCTCCTCAGATTTAGTCTTACTGAAGACGTCCAGGAACTCTGAATAAACCTCCGGTAGGGTGGCCTCTTGCGGGGGGGAGGTCTCCAAGACAGCCAATACCGTAGGTGACGGAGGAAGCAATTCCACCTGGGGAGATCTCCATCGGATGGGGATCTCGGCAGTCCAATCGATAATGGGGTTGTGGAGTTGTAGCCACGGTAGGCCCACAATGAGTTGAACCGAAGGGGAATGGATGACATCAATAGTAATGAATTCCAAGTGTCCATCCTTCAAAGAAAGTTCAATGGGAAGTGTCTCCAAGGAAATAAAGACAGGCTGAAGAGGTCGGATATCGATAGCCTCCAACCCGACCGGAATGGCCTTCTTCCGGAGAGGGATGTTGTACTGAATAGCAAAAGCATGGTGCATGAAATTCCCTCCAGATCCGGAATCGAGGAAGGCCAGAGCAGGGATTTGGATGCTGACGTACTTAAGGAAGACAGGAAGTAAGATGCGCTTGGGGAGATACTGTGCAGGAGAGGGGAAGGAAGAGATAGTACCCAGTGAAATCCCCTCATACCTCACTTGGTGCTAGCGTTTCCCGGCCTCAAGGGACAACGCGGCAAGATGTGCTCAGGAGATCCGCAATAAAAGCACAGGCCCTTATTCCTCCAACGAAGTCGTTCCATAGACGAAAGTTGATGGTTGCCTGGTTGCATGGGTTCAGGAGCGTCCAATGCCGGTAAGGCTGGAGCAGGATACCTGGAAGCAGAAGGCGTAGAGACAGCAGGACGAGGACGTTGACGTTCAACCTACCTTTCCAGAAGTCGTTGATCCACCCTGATGCACAAAGCGATCAGGGCCTCCAATGAGGAGGGCCTCTCACGAGCTGCCAGTTCGTCCTTTAAGGATTCCGAAAGCCCTTGCCAGAAAGCCGCGGAAAGTGCACCATCATTCCAATCAGTCTCAGCCGCGATTGTCCGGAATTCCAGAGTGTATCGTGCCACAGATTTCCGACACTTTGAAATGTGGAAAAAGGAAGAAGCGGCCACATCAGTACGTCAGGGTATCAAAAACTAAACGAAACTCTCTCTTAAAGTTGGGAAACCTGTAAGTGAGTTCAGGTCTTAACTCCCAGATTGGTGAAGCCCAGGCCAAGGCGTCCCCGGTGAGAAGGGAAAAAATATAAGCTACGTTGGTTCGGTCCGTGGGGAAGCGAGAAGGTGACAATTCAAATTGTATCTCGCACTGATTTAAAAATCCACGGCATGCAAGCGGGTCTCCAGCGTATTTACTAGGTGTTGGGATTCGCAACTCCGAAGTGCTTGCACCTTCTCAGGAAACAGTGGGAGGGATAATGGAACTGGAGGCATTAACCTGGGGCATTTGTGGGGTTAAAGTAGCAACCTGTTGGTTAAGAGCGGTAACCTGATTGTCCAAAAAGGTGAAGTGTTTGGAGATAGTGGTCAGGGTATCTTCCACCTCAGGGGGGTCTGGGTCTGATGGGCTCTGCATAATTTAACGCTCGGCCTGCCCACAAGCCAGACGAGACCCCGGGACTGAGGTGGAAAGGACTAATACCACACACCTAACAGTAAACGTGGGCACGGCCGGAGTGTGGGAGTAGCGTAGCTGGTCCAGGGAACAAAAATAGAATAGTTCGATACTTGCCAAATCCGACGTAGAAGGGTTAAGTCATAAGCCAATGGTCTAGGAGTAGAGAGAGGAGCGTGGTAGAGTGTCCATAAGCCTGGGTAGAGGAGAGGCGAGAGCTGCGTCGTAGAGGTCCGTTTGCCGAGTCCAAGGGATATAGAAGACAGCGCGGTAGAGTGTCCAAAGCCAAATCCGAGGGGTCCAGAGAGCAGCGTGGTCTAAGTCCAAAGCCAAGGTCGAAATCCAGGGAGGTCAGGAGAGTGTCCAGGGACAGGAGCAGGGACTGAAACACAAGAGAGCCAAGCAGAAGCAGACAGCACCAATGTACAATAGCTATGCAGAGCACTGAAGGAATGGAAAAACCAGGCTAAATAGTGGGCTGGGACCTATCAGGGGAAAGGGAGGAGCGGAGCTGGGGGCGGAAAGGAGAGGGAAGCCTGGGGGCGGACCCGGTCGAGCTGGAGCTGGAAAGCGCGCTGGTGCGCATGCGTGAATGGAGGAGGCGGGACCAGGCTCTGGATTCCAGGTAACAGAGGTTTGGGTCCGCGCGGCTGTAAGGATGATGCACGCGACCCGAAAGTGAGGGAGCAGCCGCGGGGGTGAAGCTGATGGCAGAGGAATGCTGCCAGGGATTCGGGGCAGCGGAAAAAGAAGGTAAGGGGGCGCCTAGAGCGGGAGTCCTCGCAGCGCGGGACCTTACAGATACTTAAATTTGTTCTCATTTAAAATTCCTGAATCTTTACCAATGGTTAGAAGTTCCTTTAACTGGGAAAAGAAATGATTTGTGGGGTTGTGATCAAGGATTTGGTATGTATTATTATCATTTAATATTCTATTTTCTTCTGTAATATACCAAATATGATCCATGATCACAACCCCACCCCCCTTATCAGCTTGTTTTATAATAATTTCATCATTAGTAATTCAACTTTCTATGGCCTCCCTTTCATTTTTTGTTAAATTTTGTTTACAATTAGTACAACTTTGAGATAATTTCATAAAATCTGCTATCACCATTTGGTGAAATACCTCTAAAAATGTCCTTTATTATGACTAGGATAAAATGTAGATCTTGGTTTAAGATCTGTATGTTTAAAATCAATAGATGTTCTGTTTAATGGTAGTAGATTGTCAGTGTCTTTTAAATCTCTATGTATAGATGCTTGATGCAAGTAATGTATTTGAATAGTTAGTTTTCGGAGAAACAAATTGGCATCCATAAACAATTGAAAATTGTTGGGGTTAACAGTTGGTGCAAAAGTTAAGCCCTTGGAGATAACCCTCTTTTGAGGTTCTGACCATTCTACTTTGCTAAGATTAAAAATGTTAGTTGGTATAACTTGATGTCTAGTGGTTAGTATGTCTCGTCTTCCTCTTCCTCTTTTTCCTCCTCTCTTTCCTCTATTCTTCTTTTTTTCAGACTGGTGCCTGGCTCTATCTCTTCCAGGGAAGAAACCCGATTTTTTGTCTTCCATAGATCCAGGGACAGGCCTGTCTCTAAAAAACTAGTCTGAGCAGCTTCTGTGGCAGGGTTATAATGGATCTTTCTATCTGTTTTAAATGTGTTGTCTGTATGGTGAACATGATGTGTGGATGAACGAAAAAAAGATGGTACAAAACAGTGCTAAAAAATAATATAAATGATAACAATACTTGAAATAAATATTGCAGGCAGCCTGGCAAATACTGACTGTACAATCAGAAAATGAACCACAAAGAAAAGAAAGAATTGCAGGCACAAAATCAGTCCACAACCAAACAGACAAATCTAAAAACAGAATAATCTCCCAATGATGTTTCATAACTTGGCTCTTATAGATGACCTACTTACAACAAGTAAGATAAAAAATAGCAAGTGGTTTAGAGGTGGTTCTTGGAGACTCCAGCTTGCAGTGACAGGTGGATATGGCCGCAGCACACAGCAGTAAATACTGATATCAGGCTGGATGGTATGTTCATGAAGTTTTCAACTCCCAGTCAGATACACGCAATCATGCAGGAATAGAGGGAAACCATAGTGTTGACCAGAAAACACCAAACTTTATAATTAGAAAAGTATAGGACATGTACTCACAATGTGATATACGATCAAATTCACATAAGATTTTACTTGAGGCAGTTGGTTCGGTACTCGGGAAGTAGAAACTCCAGTCCCTTCAGTATCCCTCCTCGAGGGTGCCCCCTCGTCCGGTCGCGGATGGAAAGCGTCTGTCGTCACGTCCGGGCCTTGCGGTGACGACTTCCGGTTGGAGCGGATAGGAGAAGGGATGATGGAATCGCCGTGCCAACACTGTGCCTTCGGGGATGGAACAGCTACCCAGACTGTGGTTCAGCTGTGCTGCTTCTCTGCTACTCGGCTCAACGCGTTTCGCTGTATGCAACAGCTTCCTGAGGAAGTGCACGCATGTCCATGAAACGTCGTTGGGAGATTATTCTGTTTTTAGAGCTGTCTGTTTGGTTGTGGAGGATATTGGCAGCAGTTGTGCAGGCTGTGGGGGGAAAGGAGAGGAAGAGGAGCAGTGATTTCGGTAACACTGCGGCATGTGACATCACATCCACCTGGAAATTCCGGTTTTCTTGCGACCCAGCATCCATCCCCCACACGAGGCAATCCCTAAAGGAGCTCTAGTTATCATCAGAGAGGAGCACCTGAGCGATCTTCAGCTTCACTGCTTTTACCATCTACTGTCCTGTAAGTAGGGTTTCAATTTTACCCCTCTGGACATAAGTGCTGTATCCTCCGGACCCAGTATTTCAATGTTAATAAATAGCTTTTTGTTAGGATTATAGCCTTGCTAGTGTCTGTCTGTCATTGTGTGTTATGTTTGTCATGTGTGAGTTTTTAATGTTTTAATGTCAACTTTTTTGGCGTACTGCACCATTATCTGTTTGTTTTCTTCTCTTTTTTACATATTGCACTATCATTTGGTGTGTTATGTTTGTCATGTGTGAGTTTTTAATGTTTTAATGTCAACTTTTTTGGCGTACTGCACTATTATCTGTTTGTTTTCTTCTCTTTGTAGCATATTGCACTATTATTTGGTGTGAGCCGTTCGTTGACCCCTTCACTGCCTGTTTGTTCAAGGACACTTTTGGGACTTTTCAAGAGACGGTTTGGTTATTATTATTTAAAGGACTGATTTGATGATGTGTTGATGGCTCTCTTTTATTTGTAGGTTTTTTATATCTTGTAGTGTGATGTGGCTGAATTCCTGTTTCCAATGGCCTACTGCCCTTTGGTATTGCGCCATTAGTGGCGGGATTAGGTCTTTCTCTCATAGATTCTTTTGTGTGTATTGTGAGAGTTATTACGCCTTTCAATTGTCTTATTGGTACTCCAATTTTTACTGATACCTTTGGCATAATCTTCTTCATCTCTCTCATATTTCCTGTCTTTAGTGTCTTTCAGATTATTTTCCAGATTTTCCAGTCTTTTTTGTAATATCTTGTCATTCTCTTTAAAAACAGAATGGCTCATTAAAGGTTCTATTTCATCTTTAATAATGTTAATATCCTTATCTAAAATGGCCATTCTTTTTTTATTTTGTGACACAATTATTTTCATAAGTTCGATATTATCCCAAGCTCCAATGAACACTGCATCATCCAAATCAAATGAAGGACTTTTCTTAATTCTAAGATCTCTGGGAATTATTTTATTTATCAAATATTTATTTAAGTATAATATAAGTTTAATATATCAAACCATTTACGAGTATCTTTGAACAAAAGGGCTTCTAATTTAGTAAATTCTCTGTTAAGAATTTCTCTCTCACTAGGCGGTCTCAATTCGCCTTGATGAGCTGAAATATTAAGATCATTATTTCTTATTTGTCTTCTAGTGAAGACATTAGAGTTGGAATTTTCCATAACCTCTAAGTTGTAAGATGCAGCCTCTAGTCCCAGAACTGATAAATGTGCACAAAAGGGAAAAGAGGAGTGCAAAGTGAATAAAGTTTAAATGCGTGATCAATCAATATCTTTCACCAACCCATAGTGAGAAGTGAGAATGAAACAATATATACAATGAAAAAATAAAGCTGCTTAACATCCAAGTGGGACTGTTTTTTGTCCCAAGGGTAACGGATTTCTTCTTTGGGAGGAGGAGCGCTGAATGTATCCAATGATATGTGAAATGAAAGAACAGGAGACGCCCCCGGAGAAAATTATTGGTGGAACTGACTGGGAACTTCTTTAGGGGACTGACCATTACAGTAAAACTTTTATTTTTGTTTTTCCTCAGAAAAGAAAACGGCAAATGGAGGGATTTCGATGGATAATATCGCTTTGTGTAACAATGCCTGCACATTGCTGAATCGGATTTAAAAAACCACGTACTGGAGTCTACAGTTTAGTGGCCGTTGTTATTGATTAGGATAGAATACCTGAAACAGTATGCTGATGTTTTCAGACCCTATACAATACTTTTTTTTATATATACTGTATAATAAACCCGAAAAAATAAAAAGTATGCATTTATTCTACAAGTATTCCAGTACATACAGTATGTGTCTTCTATACCAGTACATACAGTACAGTATGTGTCTTGTATTTTTTTTAATACTCTTGTGATGTGCAGTACTGAGCATGCCTACAGTATAAAGTACAGTATGCCTGGACAGTACATTCTAGAAACACTCTACTTTGTTACAGTATCAAAGGAGCCAATATGACTGCAGATTCCTGACATTGGGTGATCCGCTGCAGCCTTCTCCTGTGTTCTGATACCTTTGTGGTAACAACTGTCATACTGTAGTTATAGTTACATGCCTGTTTTACCTTTATCTGATGTACGCAGAACCTTGAATTACTTTTTAATATAAATTGTTCATTCTTACTTCACCATGAGCGTTGTGCACTCTTTTGTGTTTTGTTTTGTCCAAAACATGTACAGTACAGCACAACAGCATGGTCTTACCTGTTATTAAAAAAAAATATTTATTCATAAAATATACAAAACGCAACATCTCCTTTATTAAAGTACAGCAAGTCAAAACATTTACAGTAGGATGGTGTGCAGAGCAGTCAGTCAGGCCATCACAACTCCAGTCCTCGAGGGCAACAAACAGGCCCGGTTTTCAGGATAACTTTTGAAAACCAGGCCTGTTTGCGGCCCTCGGAGACTGGAACAAAACATTTACAAAAAATTTAACTTATGGCGGCGGGCGAGGGTAGGTTGTCTGGGAGGAAGCTTTCCTCCTGTCTTGGTTGCCGTGTTGTCTCCTGGCGTGGTCTTGACAGGGTTGTCATGTTATACTCCTCCTCAATGGCATACATGTACACAAAATCTTCTGGTGGAGGGGGTGCGCTTGGTGATGGAAGGTGGTCGACATCACATCCATGCCACCCTCCTGCTCCGGTGTCGGGGATACAGGGACATGAACACCGAGCAAATTATGTATCCCCGCTATGTCAGTCCCTATCTTCTCCATCCGTCGATCCATCTTCTCCATCCGTTGATCCATCTTCTGCATCCGTTGATCCATATTTAGCATGGTCTGCAGAAGCAGATCTATCTTTGCCAGCACAATAGAGTTCCCGTGGATATCCACACTTATCCCATTCAGCATCCGGTCCAACGAGCTGCTTCTTGTGCATGGTGTGCTGTGGACATCTGGGTCGATGGGTGCTACAGAGAATGAAATGGGGGTTCCATGGAGAGAAGCGGCAGCGTCGCCAAAGACGGGTGGAGGAGGTGACCTGTGGATATCCGGGAGAGGAGAAGTGGCAGCGTCGTCGAAGAGGGATGGAGAAAGTGACCTCTGGATTTCCAGGCGAGAAGCGGCAGAGTCGTCTAAGCGCAAAGGAGAAAGTGACCAGTGGATCTCAGGGGTGGCGGCAGCGTCGAGGATGAGTAGTGGAGAAGACGGGCTGAAGATATCCGGGAGAGCGGCGGCATAGTCGTCGAAGCGTATTGGAGGAAGTGGTCTGCGGGTTCGATGGGTTGGCTGCCATGTGTTTTGCGTTGAGTGTACATCACCGTATTTCTTCTGGACATAATAATGCTTACGTCTATTAAAACCCTTAGCCTTTGGGGTCAGCGGAAGGTTTCCTTTATTGGCCTTATCCTGTCTCTTTGGCCTTGGCTTGGAAACGGCTGCCGCCTTTCGCTTTTTCTGTGTGATAGGCACGGCAGAGGCGAGTGGCTTCCTGCATCCGTAGAATCGGGGTTGATCCATTGAAGCAGATGGCACAATGCAGTATCTGGACAAGGGCAAGTTCAGATAAAGATCATCGAGTGGTGGGCTATGCAAAGTGTGTAACCTTTTATGCATGGCAGCGAGGTACAGGTGTTGAAAGTGGGCGTACTCTAATGTGAGTCATTAACGTATAAATACATTTTGTGGATTCACTGCACATTGAATACACATCGACTAAACATCGAATATACATTCTTGTGTTTGTATTTCTTTCTACTCGCAGCAATGCCTGTTAAAAAGATTTCAAAGGATCTCAGCATGCGAATTAAGGAGATGTACATGAGCGGACACCGAATTGCAGATATCCAACGCTGGATAGCTACTTCTGGCCTCATTGTGCCATCATCCACCGTGCACTATCATGCACACGGAAAAACCAGACAACGCACGAGGACACCAACGGTAACTAACGCGTAAGTATATTTATATAACTATATTTATTTATTTATTTATTTATAAAATATTGTACCAGGAATTAATACATTGAGAGTTACATCTCGTTTTCAAGTATACTGTATATCTATCATTGCTGCATATTAATAGAACAATATATTGTGTAGATCTTCTGTATCTAATTTTATAGTTATTTCGGTATATTTATATAACAACAGTATATGTATATTTTGAATATTGCTGCATATTAGTAGAACAATATATTGTGTACTGTAGATCTACTGTATCTAATTTTATAGTTGTTTCGTTATATTTATATAACAACAGTATATATTTTGTTTATATTGCTGCATATTTAAAGAACAATATCTCATTGTATACTATTTTTACACAAAATGATGTGCTGTGCTTGTGGCCTACTGCACTGTAACTTACCGGATTGTTGTTTTTCTGTACATTGTAGGGAGACAACTCTTCTGGTCTACAAAATAAATGAAGAGAATGATGAGAAGAGTGCATTAAGGGTCAAATACACTCTGCAGCAAAATCACAATCTCACTGTATTCGAGACCAGCATAAAGAAGATGAGACGCAGAATTGGATGGAAATATGGACGTGTGAGCTTAGTACTGGACAGTACAGGAGGTAAAAGTGTTGTTTAAGAAACCTCTAAAATTATTTATTCCTTGTCTTTACAGACCGTACCCCATGATAAGGGACGTTAACAAAATCAAAAGAGTGGTCCAGGCCCAGGCATGAATCGACAGTGGAGAAACTTTCCAGGATTGCATCTTCACTGACGAGTCTACTGTATCGCTGGAGAGATTTGCCACCTTTGCATTCCACAAAAAAAGTTGCATATCTATGAAGCCACGTCCAAAACACCCAGTGAAGATGCATGTGTGGGGTGCCATCTCTAGGCATGGACCAGGATGCACTGTCATCTTTGAAGGTAAAATATATAAAATATAATTTAGCCTTATGCACTGTACTGTACTAGTGTGCAGTTTTTTGAGCACTTTTCTTTTCTTGTTATAGGAATCATGAATAAAGCTTTCTTCCAAGACAAAATTGTGCCTGAGATTGTGGAATACATCACACATGAGTTCCCGGATGGTCATCGTTTCTACCAGGACAACGATCCGAAGCACACCGCGTCAACAGCGCATATCCTTGAGTGCGGAATCAACTGGGTGAAGATGCCAGCGGAGTAAGTGCGGTAACCGTGTCTCATTTTTCCCCACTGTTTTTACTGTGTACTGTATCTCTTTAACTAATTGTCCTTTTTTTCCAATGACAGATCGCCAGACTTCAATCCGATCTAAATGGTCTGGCATCAGCTGAAGGACCATATCCGAAAAGTCGTGAAACCCTCCAAAAAGGATGAGTTGGTGCAAGGCATACTGAGATTTTGGAACGATGTACTCACCGTGGAACGATGCAATAAATATATTGACCATATTGCGATTGTGTTGCCCATTGTGATCGCGCGTAATGGGCAAGCATCAGGAAGGTAATATGGTATAGTACTGTACTGTAGTATTGTAAGTATAGTATGATACAGGTAAGTATGGCACAGATTTTCTCTTTCCTAGTTGTCAGAGTACACTGGCGACACACTTTATTCGAGCTCGGCTAGTCCCACGAATTCGGGTATACCCGGGTGTATTGAGGTTTGTGACTGTTTTCTGCCCGAGTGCATTGAGGTATTTTTCAGTCAGGGATTGAAGCATTTTATTCCCGCTGGCTGCAATACTGCACAGTATATATATATATATACTGCATTACAATTCATGAATTTATGCCATCTGGTAGACACGCTAAGCATTGCAGCCTATTAAATCCTAATCATTATCATTTAACAGATCAGCCGCCCGTCAGCCAGGCATGAACCCAGGCTGGGAAGGCAAACGCAACGGGGCTTGTCAGAGGTGAGGAGCGGTGCATTCCAGGTATCTGCCAGGTACATACTGGGCATTTGCTCGAATAAAGTGTGTCGGTGCAGTATACAGTAGTTCCAGTATAGACTAGTTTGACAGTAGTAACTGCATACTGTAGTCCAATATGGAGTCGCTATAAAGTACACAATGCCATAATACAGTATGCACCTACAGTAACTGCTCAATTTTTTCCTTTCCAGAGAGAGCAGCACAGTCACCTGGTTACAAAGTATTTAACAGTAGTCACAGTATATAGTAGTTCAAGTATAGAGTAGTTTGACAGTACTACACAGCACACAATGCCATAATACAGTATGCACATAACTGCACTAATTTTTTGTTTTCTTGTCTTTTCAGAAAAAAAGGATGGCCTGGGAGAGAGGGGGGGTATCGTGTAAAGTCTGTGAACTGTTTGTACAGTTAAGTGTACAGTATGTAAAATGCAGTCATGATGTACACAAAACCTCTCCTCTCTTAATGAATTACTGTACTGTACACAGAATGAGGAAGAAGATAAAGACGGAAAAAATTATATACAGTATATACATATTATTATATATTATTTATTATATATTATTAATTAATATTATTATCAATGCGCATTATTCATGATTATCCACCGGCCCTCAATTTCCATCTGACAGAAGAACTTAATAAAGACTGCATTATGTATTATTAATGATTATTTTTATATTTGTTTTTTTTGTTCCTGATAAAATAAAATAAATATTTATTTACATTCTTGATAATCATAATCATTGACAACAACCCCCCCCACACCTATAGTACACCAAAGAAAAAGAATGAATGACAAAACAACATGAATCAGTTAATGGTTTTTTTAACTCTCAATTCTCACAATGCTGTGCAAATCAGATTTACATATCAAATTCGAGAAGGGATTTTTCCAATGCGTTACCGTAAACAAAGCCTCAAAGGGTTGGGGGGGGGTTGGGTGAGTCATGCGCAGTAATCAGCTCGCTCCCATCTCAAAGAGGATTACACACAGGCGCAGTGAGGTGACGCTCGGCTAGGGAAGGATTAAGAACACAATGGCAAGCTTCAGAAAATTAATGACTCTGTAGAGGTGTCTGTCTTTAAGAGTTTCAAATCCTTCAGCGAGCCTTGTGTGTGTGTGGGGGAGGGGGGCACAGGGTATAGCTGCAGGAAGGATTAGTTGTACTGCAGTTCAAAGAAATTACATAATTTCAAAAGGCAGGTCATCATAATAATTTGATCCCTACACACCAAAATACAATACATAAAAAGCACACAAATCAACCATGTGCAGTCAAACACACAGGGTCGCAGTCAAAAGCTACTGCACAGATTGAATATCGTAATATCAAGATGGTTTTTACATGATTGTGGAGAGAAAAAATGAGGAGAATTTTTTTTTTTTGGTCACTCACTCAAGCAAGCAGTTGTGGGTGAAGTTACAGGCGCATGTGCAGTAATAATCTGCTGTCAAGCAGGAATGTGATTGAAACCAGAAAGACACACATTCAAAGGAATGGTCTGGGAGAGATGTACTGCACTGTAGATAAGATAAGAAGTTGAAATACCCTGCAGTGCAGTAAAGTATCCTGTGTGTGTGCAGGGGCGAGTGAGGGCAGAGTGCTGTACAGTATATGCCAAAATGTGAAACTGTTACAGTACTGTACACGCCTATGCGTTTCAACAATTTTCAAATGAGACATACAGCACTGCAAATGCATGTATACAGTAATACAATTACTGTGCGCGCACACGCAGACTGTGTACTGATGTAGGTTGAACTGCTAAGGTATAAGACTTCCAAGACAACAGCTCGCGAACGCCCCCCTGAGTTTTTAGACGGTTTTGCAGTATTGCAGACAGCGATAATACAATGCTAATATCACGAGCGCCAAAATAACACAATTCACTCCGGACCAAAAAAAAAACGCATCTGCCCTAGATTATCAGAGGGCCGCGGATACAGCCGCATTAGGATAAAGGCGGCCGCCACTGTACATCACTTCTGGATGACGTCACACGTGTGGACGGAAGGATATCTTGCCTCTGGGTACAGCTCCGAATGCCCGTGCTTCCAAGGTCCAGTTCTTCCAAGACCAAAATATCACACACTTGGTTAGTTAAACCTAAACGCTTTTTTGTAAAGCATGTCATTTCAATGATACAGATATATTCAATTTCATGTCTAAAAAGACAGGAGAAACATTTAAAATAGACATCTACAGTACATTAATTGTAAAACTGACTATGTGATATATTTATTACAATGTACTGTACATGTGGGTTACAATACATTGGACGCACCTCTAGACCGTTGCGTAACCACTTCTTAGAACATCTTGGTAACATCAAAAAAGCCTTGTTTCTCATAATGTATCGAAACATTTTTGTTTATTTCATAATTTAGATCCTAAACATCTGAGTTTCAAAGGCATTGAACATGTCAAAGCTCATTGGAGAGTGGGAAACAGACTCAACAGTATGACGAGAAGGGAAACTTATTGGATTCATAAGATGCAAACCCTTGCCCCCTATGGACTAAATGTTGATATAGACATTGGTGCCTTTTTAATGTAATTTTATATATATAGGGTCTCTTTCCCCTATTGTCATTTACCCTTTGTCACATTCAATATCAATAACCCCTTTTTTCTCTCTTCCTCTAGTTACTTATGCAGCGGCCGTTATTCGAACGGATCACGAATTGGAAAACGATATAATCCCCTAATTCTCCACGGTTTTGGCGCGTAATTTTTTTGAACTGACCACGGCGCATTAGCTTCCCAAAGCAGGGACCCCTGCTGTGTGAATGCTACCGGCGTCTGCCTGTGTGTAATAGACGTGCAGAAAGAGAGTCTGAATCAGTCCCTCTAACTGCGCGCCTCTCACAGGCGATCGCGGGGGTTTTATTAAAATTCTAAAATTACAGTTTTGTAGCAGGGGGTCTCCTGAGCTGAACAAAGTTTATTTCAGCCTTGGAGACCCCCTACTTCCGGGATACGGGCACCCCATAACTGGGCCTGTAACTCAGGAAGTAGGGGGTCTCCAAGGCTGAAATAAACTTTGTTCAGCTCAGGAGACCCCCTGCTCACGCACACTATGAATGTTTGGTTTAATATTTTATGGTTTAATATTTTATGGGTTCCTGTGCATGGATTGGTTCGAGAATAAGCAGTATCAACGGGAGTCGGTGAGTGGGACAAGTAATGGTAAGTTTACAAAATAAATTTATTTTTTTAGCTTTTACAGGTTTTGATTTTTTTTTTTTATGTGATTGATTTTCTTTTTATGTCCATTTATTGCCTCTGTATTTATGTATGTCCCTATGGATATGCATAATACAGAGCAAATAAAAGCTTGTATTGCACATGTTTGCTTGCTTTTTTTTGATGCATTTTTAACTGTATTTTGCAGCTTGGTGTGCAAATGTGTTTGCTATGGTTTATTTCGGGGGGGAGCTTGCTTTTTAATAGTGGCTTATTGTTGGTTAGATTTGGTTGATTGATGGTAATTTATTTCTGATTCCTTGTTTTGTTTCTAGGATTTGAATAGTGAATTGTGTACAGTAATTGATTTGGATTGTATTGTGAATTGTGAATGGATTGATTTATGGTAATTTATTTATTTTATTTTATTTAGAGCATTGCTTGGCATACAGTACTGTAGTGTAGTATGTGTCAGAATGTACTAGTACTGTATTGCGGTGGTAGTAAGTACAGTAGAACTTTATTTATTTTATTATGCTACTGTAGTTAATGTGTTTAATAATGGGCCAAATAATCTATTATCCATATCTGGATAATAGTTATTTGGCCCATTAATGTAATGTACTGTACAGTATGTGTGTTTGGTGGTCCGGGGGGGGTGATTTATTTAAATGTACTGTACTGTGTAGGCCATGATCACGGTTTCCCGCATTAATTGCCGCGTGAAGTGTTCGAATAACGGCCGCTGCATCAGTACTTCTACAATTAGTTAATTATTTATTCCTTTGTATTTTTTATATTCTATTTTTATATACATATTTTTATATTGTTTATTAAAAGATTATTGGTATTTTAAATTTTAAATTGTAAATGTATGTTAGAATTCAGTATATTCTGAGCAAACTGTTACTCATAGTGATATTTGACCTCACTGCTATGTATGAGCTCTGCGGTGGTTACATTTATCAAACACTCCAATTATCTGTAACTATTTGGTCTGAATAAGGTAACTGATAGGGCCATCACTTATGACTCCTGAGGAAGCAAACGAGTGAAACGTGTAGAGTCAGAGTGTTAGTTTGGGAGAACTGGACCTTGGAAGCACGGGCATTCGGAGCTGTAACTAGAGGCAAGATATCCTTCCGCCCACACGTGTGACGTCGTCCAGAAGTAACATATGCGGAAGGGTTAGCTGAGACGCGAGCGGGATACACAGCTGTTTCTACCGTCGCAGTGCTCCATGATATCGGCGGTTCTCTCCAATTAATTTTTTAATATGGAAAATGTGAGTTTGTTACTCTTTATCTTATATCTTTGAATATATCTGGTGAAACATTACACACTATTGTGGCATCTTTCTCTCATTGTATATCTGACGACTACAAACCATACATACTGAGGGATATCCTGTGACTACACCCTCTCTCTGAAAAAGGGCTCCAGTCAGAGAGAGAAGTATCTCTGACATACTCTCTTTATCTGGAAGTATTGTGAGTGCAATCTCATCAGAGCTTTATTATTTATCCAATCACTGGCATATATCATCTGCACTATTTTGTTTTCTTTCATTTCACATATCATTGGATACATTCAGCGCTCCTCCTCCCAAAGAAGATATGTATAGGTCTAACTACCAGAGATGGTACCGGACATATGATGATCGCCGAACCTAGGCTATATGGGCCGCGACGGGCGAGGATAGGGAGAGAGACGAGCGAGCAGCGAGCACGAGCGAGGCGAGCGCAGCGAGCGAGCCGAGCCGAGCGGAGCGAGGCGGAGCGAGCGAGCGCCATGACGAGCGAACGCAGCGAGCGAGAGAGCGAGCGAGCGCACCAGCGAGCGAGCGAGTCGGAGGGAGACGGTGTGTGAGCTGAGCGAGCGAGACGAGACGATCGAGCGAGCGAGCGAGCGAGTTAGCGAGCGAGCCGAGACGAGCGAGCGAGCGAGCGAGCTATCTTATCGATATAGCCCTTTTATCGTATCTAGCGATATATCTATATATTATACTATACTATCTATCTATCTATCTATCATATACATATAGGCAAGATAATATGTACCAACCTGGATTAGGTGATGTAACAGGTGATTTATCCCTGTTCAGGAAATGTGCCTCTAATCCAGCAGTGTAGTGGTTAACTGCTGGTAGGCAATTAACCAACACCACCTGGCTGATTAGGTTTGTTAGAAAAGCCTGCCTTTGAGACAGGAAGCCAGATATTTTTCCTGAGTCTCACAAATTGTGGGACTGACCATAGGAACAGATGTCTTGAGTCTGCCAGAAGAAACTGCACGCTGCTTGCAAGACACAGGGGAAAGCACCTCTGAACCTAAATGCTGATATAGCCTGAGGAAAAGGCAGAAACCGAGGAACAGAGAAGACTTTCCCTCCAACTACAAGAAAACAGATAAGACTTTCCTTTCTAAGACTTTTTGTATATCTGCACATATCAAGATTTATGTTTGGGGCTGGGAGACATGCTAATCTAAAGGGAGTTGTGGACTGCATAGGTTTCACTAGAAATACTCCCAATTGGAACAGAAGCTTTGTTTGACCCCTTATTTGCTTATGTTTGGATGATTTTCTTGTGTTAAAGAAACAGGCGCAATAAAAGCCTTATTTAATTTCACCTTTAAAAAGTGTCCATTGCATATCTCTGCACGTGTCCTCTTACATATGGTGTCAGAATTGGGACTGAGGTTTTCCTTGAAGTTTAAAGGGGCCCCGGAGATTGCCTGTGAATTTTTTTTGTGCTTTTTGCCTACAAACAGCCTGAGCAACATAAACAATGATCTCATGCAGCAGAGACCAGAATTAAAG
The DNA here is from genome assembly GCA_036426205.1 of Ascaphus truei. Lineage (NCBI taxonomy): Eukaryota > Metazoa > Chordata > Amphibia > Anura > Ascaphidae > Ascaphus > Ascaphus truei. The sequence continues at coordinate 12,886 of WSYH01005273.1, read as the reverse complement.
TGATACACATCTAGGCAGGAAATCTACACTGCACTGAAGAAAACCACAGATGGACTCTTTTCCCCAATCCCAAGAGGAGAGAGAGAGCGACTGCTGAAGCAGGTAAACCTTACTTGCCTATCACAATAAAGTGTACTATGGTAATTGAAATAGGGGTTTTGTCTTCCAGCCATAGTCAGGGTTCAAGAAGTAAGTTAGCCCTTAAAAGGGATAGGCGTTTGTTGTTTTCAAATGTTTCGCTGAAGCAGTGAATACAGATGGTGACCCACGAGCACTACTGATTCTGCAAGTAAAGGCTGCAACAACGCATAGGAATACCAGTTGTGAATGGAGTATATTCATAAAAGTGTGAAAATTGATGCAAGACTGTGCTGAAGCAGGGGAATTTTCAGTAAACAAGTGCTGAGGGAAAAATTGCCCTACCGGGGAAAAAGGAATTGCTGAGCTGTATAAAAGGTATCCCAAAGCCAATTGCTGAGTGTTGAGTCGCCCTGCCGGGTGTGAAGAGTGAATGCCATAATACCCAAAGTTGAGACTGAAAATTACTGAACTCAAGCGGAAAACCACATTATTTGGCTAAAGCGAAGGGATTGCACCTAGCAAGTAAATGGTGTAAAGCAAACAGAAGTTTTTACCTAGCAACTGCACATCCAGTATACCTAATGAGAGAAAATGCGTGCACAGTACTGCTGATATTGTAAAACTTACCCAAGGAAAGAAAAAGAAAAAAAGTCTACAGAGATGTCTGTGAGAGCTACGACCTCTACAAGCAAAATATGCCCACCTGTAGAACTACCACAATTGGGGGTTCTAGCAAATACAGTGGCAACAGCTGCAATAGCGCCTCCTGAGGTCAGGAAGAAAATTACACCTGATAGCCCCAAAATGGAGAACAAGATGCAGCGTTCCTGTAATGAACCCTACCGCACAGAAGAGTGGCCCTTCCAGTCCAATAAAGAGGAAGACATCTCTTACATGGAACCCGAACCGAGTCACACCCACAAAACACCCCAAGAATGGTGGGGGTGCCTGAACTCGGCACGAACAGAAAAGACCACTCTCTATGATGACGAATATGATCGGCAGGAGAAAGAGCGGGAGCAGCAGATCACCAAATATTTCTGTCAGCTAAAGCAACTGCAAGAAAAGCCTGGCATATATAATGAAGCTGCTGAAGTATCAAACAAAGAAGGAGACATGCAAAACAAAAAGGTGGAAAAAGAAAAAGAAAAGCGGTTCTTCACTTACCGTGGAAGGAACAGACATGTCCGCAGATCCTGTGGAGAAAAAGGGGGACCGAGATGCCCTGCAACCTAGAGAAAATGGAGAATTCGTCCCACGGATAACTGAATATCCAGAGGGCCCAAGGCAGAAGTCTTGTACCCCAAAGAAGTGTCTGTCCAGTGCCAACAGTGAGGAACCCTCAACCAACCATCCCAGGGAAGCGGAGCCGGAACCAGTGAGTGTCGATCCCTTGACCAGCCCTGACGATGCCCTGAAAAATGCCAGGCGTGACTGTGATATACTCCGTGAACAATTGAAACAAAATAAAGATGATTACGCAGAGCTACTGAAAAATAACATGAAGCTACTGGAATATGTGCCCGCAATGTACTCTTCGGCCAGGACAGAATTGGACGATCTCAAGACTGAGCTAGATACTACAAACTCTACTATTACCGCCATGGATGAAAAGCAGAGCCAATCTTATAAAATGATTACTAAACTGAAGCGGAAGTATGAGGAGGCACTGAAAGAGATGACAGTCTTTCTGCAAGAGGTTCACACTCTTCGCGTAGAGCTGAATGTCTCACAACAGGAAGTCAACAGTGTCCGGACAGAGGTGGACGTATCTCAGAAAGAGGTTCATATGCTCCGCAGAGCACTGGATGCCTCACATCATGAGACCAACAGCTGCCGCACTGAACTGGAAGTCTCCAGAAAGGAACTTCACAGTCTCACTGAGGAGCTGGACATTTCAAAGAAAACTATCCTCCATTTTAACTTAGATCTCAGAGTCTCTCAGAAGGAGCTTCAGAACCTAAACCTGGAGATGGAAGTCTCACGCTAGGAGTCAGCCCGCCTCCAAGCAGATGTGCAAAAATGGAAGGTGGACTACAAGGAGGACCTGAATAGTACAGAGACTGAAAAAGAAGAAAATTAAAGATTAAAAAGAGAACTTAAAACTGAAAGAAGAACATTCTCATTTGACAGACTACGTCAAGGAAAAGAATGAAAAGATTCATGAGCTTAAAGAAATAAATAAACTTTTGGAAGATGAGAAGTTTGAAGCAGAGCACCGACTGCAGAACCAACTGCAAGGTCTGCATACGCACCTCCTGAAGGCCGAGGAGAAGCAGCAAACTCTGCAGGAAGACAATCTGCAGGCTGCTAAAGAAGTACAAGTGCTGCAGGAACGTCTGATTATCCAGTATGTCCCCGCAAAGCAGCATGAGAAACTGAAGGCTACCCTGAGCATCAACAAAGCTTCGCTAGAGGCCAAGCTTAGAGCCCAGGTGACTCGGCACAAAAGGGAGCACAAGAAGGTCCAGAAACTGAGACAATTAACTGTGGCCCGAGCAAAGAAATTCACAGTGCTTCACAATACAATGAAAATGTGGAAGCAAGCTCAAAGAAAGCAAAGTGTGCAGATAAATTCCCTGAGAAGAGACTTGCAAGACACACTCAAAAAACAGGGATCTCTCGCGGATGAGATTACAGTTCTAGAAGGACAAGTATTGACCCTGACCAAGCGTCAGTATCCCACAGCCACAAAAACCCATGAAGACAAAGGTACGGTGAGAGCTGGGAATACCACTAGTCTGAAAAACAAGGTTGCAAAATTTGAACCACCTAAACAAGCACAAGCAAAACCTTCAACCACCCAACAAGCAACAAAAAAAGGTACACGTGCGGAATCAAAACCAGAAGAATCTTTAGCTGATGCAGGTGAAAGATGGGACATTCTCTGGAAGTGGATGTGGAATTGCAACTCAATCCCAAAGAAGCTGAACTAGCAACTCCATTGAGTAGAAAAAGTACAGAGAGACAGCTTCAAGAGCAGAAAACTCAAAGGGCTGTTTTTAAATGCTCTGTAACTGTTGCCATACAGTCTGCCTACAATAAGATGAGCACCCGATGCGAGGGAAATGTCATGACCGTGCACGCAGTAAAAAGACTATACTTGGAAAAAGTCCTCCTCGAGCGACTGAGGAGTGCTGATCTCAAGCACCTTTGGGAGGAGACACGAAAAAACTGGAGAAAGGGCTCCAATCCCAGTGGGACTGAGGGTTCTCTTCCTCCATCCACTCTCATTCAAGTCACAGAGATATCTCGAATAAGAGTGGAAGGATGGGCTTTGGCTGTGGCAAGCCCGAGCTTCCCACAAACAGGGGATTTATCCCTGTTCAGGAAATGTGCCTCTAATCCAGCAGTGTGGTGGTTAACTGCTGGTAGTCAATTAACCTACACCACCTGGCTGATTAGGTTTGTTAGAAAAGCCTGCCTTTGAGACAGGAAGCCAGAGATTTTTCCTGAGTCTCACAAATTGTGGGACTGACCATAGGAACAGATGTATTGAGCCTGCCAGAAGAAACTGCACACTGCTTGCAAGACACAGGGGAAAGCACCTCTGAACCTAAATGCTGATATAACAAGAAATGGGTATCAAAGAAAATACACATAAAGAGTCCCTTTTGTAGTCGCACCGCTATGACCTTTATAGTATAACACGGTCGGAGTGAATTTATTAAATAGTAGCTAATTTTCATCACTGTGTAGACGTGTAATTACAACATTAATATATTAAGTTCTAATATACTGATTAAAAATAGACTGCTAAGGTCTATTTAATCTCTACCAAGCATCTCTTTAGGCTATCTAGTGCACTAATCTATAGAGATTTTAGATATATATATATTATTGATGCCTATTGCCTTCCGATTCGCAAGTGTCCGAGTCAATGGTGAGTAACGGTTGAAAATATATGTTTGGTGAACGGTGTTGTATGTTCAAATATTATCCTAGCTTCTCGTTAGAGTGGGTAAGATATATCAGTGCTTAGAACTTCGCTCCACGTAGGAGTCTGTACCCTGTGTCCCTGTTTGATGTCTGCTGTCCGTTTGATCTAAAGATTCAAACGTGCCCGTCATTGCTGCTGTTGAAAAGTAGTGACTTTCCCAGGATTTATGGTAAATACCATCATGTGAGTTAAAACAGGTTATTGGATATTTGGTCTCTTAATTTCAGGTTAGCACACTGTGTTCTTACAACAGTTTTGTACGATGTGTCTTGATACCGTTTCAAAATGCGGGCGTGTTAATACCAAACTCTGCTTTCATATATTGCTCGTTTCATCAGTGCACAAACAATTTTATAAGTCCCACACGCTAAAGTCCAAGATACCGTGATCTTCAGATATAGTCTCTGATTTAAAGATGGTAACTGGCTCTGTTGAAAATGTTCCAGATGGGATGTGTCCTAGGAATGGACGATGCACGTCTGATAATATGAGAGGCACACCTGATTGCGCAGCGTTTCTAGCAATCAGATCCTATCTAAAGACATTGATGATCCTCTCACAGATGAACGCCAATAGTAGTCAGTGGGAGAAACGTGCTTGTTTCCTCTTCTTTCAGCTCCTCTTCACCCCCCACGTGCAGCCAGCTTTCTCTGGGAGGACCCTCAATCCACAAATCGCGTCGGGGGTGGCTCCGTTGCGAAACCCCACCGAGGGAAGAAATGGGCACAATATGGTGTAGTTGAAAACACTTTAATTCAGCTACTACACTAAAAAAAACACATAAAAATACACTCACATGGGCAATAACCGAACTGTATTGCCAAATTGCCGTCCGCAGCTTGCAAATCCTGCTCGCAAGATACAGAAATCCCTGCACGCAGACACTCTGGTGGTACTGAGCGTGTGACGTCACCGCGCCCGGGAACTCTCCTTCAGAGGACTACGGTGGCCTGGTTGGCTCAATGACTAGACTCCTCCTCCCTACGCGTTTCTGACACGTGGGTCACTTCGTCACGACGAAGTGACCACGTGTCACGAACGCATAGGGAGTAGGAGTCGTAGTCACTTGAGCCAACCCAGCCACCGTAGCCATCTGCAAGGAGAGTCCGCGCAGCGGTGACGTCACACTCTCATTACCACCAGCAGGTTCTGCGTGCAGGGATTCTCTGTAGTCTTGCGGCAGATTTGCAATCTGCGGACGGCAATTTGAGCAATACAGTTCGGTATTGCACCATGTGAGTGTATTTTAATGTGTTTTTTTTAGTGTATTAGCTAATTAAAGTGTTTCAAACTACACCATATTGTGCCACTTCCTTCCCCTCGGTGGGGTTTCGCAACGGAGCCACCCCCGACGCCATTGTGGTTGAGGTCTCCTCCAGAAAGCTGCCCTGCACGTGGGGTCTGAGAGAAGCTGAAAGAAGAACACGCACAGATTCTCTCCACTGACTACATTGGCGTTCATCAGGTGAGTAGTGAATCATCACTGTCTTAGATAGGGACTGATTGCTAGAAAACGCTGCGCAATCAGGTGTGCCTCTCATCTGTATTTCAGACGGTCATCCGGTCCATTCCTAGGACCATCCCATCGACATTTTCAACAGAGCCCAGTTACCATCTTTAATATCAGAGACTATCTGAAGATCAAGGGTACTTGGCTTTAGCGCTGGGGACTTTAATATGTTTTGTGCACTGTTTTGTTCAGGTTTGGAATAACCTGACATTATTGTCACCTAGCTGCTCTGCTCTTACACCAATAGTTTAGACTGTTTGTTGTGTTAGCACGTATTATATTAATTTTGATAGGCACTGTATTTGATCACACCTTAATAGTGTAGGTAAGCGCTTTTTGTAGGTTTATTTTCTTTGTTTTGTATTGCTCAGTTTCAACTCACACCTGCGCCTGGGCAATCTGTTCGTGAGACAGTGTTATATTGTGTGGTTTAATCACTGATAATTGCCAAAGGTAAGTGGGGCCACAGTAATGGCTTTATACTTGGCTTGACTTTATAGTTGCCTGGCATGTTTTAGTATTATCCCATACATTGTCAGCACAGGCAGAGAGGAGCCCCATATCAGATAGCTTCGGGGTTAGGCGAACCGCGCATTGCTTCACCAAGCGGACTGTTTTGTATCCGGTAATATTCCCTATGGACGCAGGTTGGCCTGCAGCATGCTGTCAGACGGGGCTCTGTTATTGCTTCAGCCAGGAGTATAGCTCAAGGTATTGCGGAGGCCCCAGTACGTTTAGTAATTAGCTAAGACTTTATATTTGCATAACGCTCACAAAGCGGGGCTTTTGTATCCATAAATTTTACTAACGGACGCAGACTGCGCATGCGCAGAGCGGGGCTATGCTGTTGCTGCTCCGGGTGTTTCTACGTAAGTTTGAGGTGGGTAGCAATGGGTGTAGCTGTCATGCTGTACTGAGTAGGATTAGATTATAGCCACACAAATAGTTATGCTCACTGAGTAGACACTGCACAAAAGGGTATCCCACACTTTATATTGAGGATTTTTAACTGAGGGGCGTATATATATATCTCGTATTGACAGTGACAACTTGGAGTGTCTTTTGCCGACTTATAACTAACTCTACCAGCTACCTTTAGCAGCTCCGATAGAGCACTGCTCCCTAACATAGCACTATCTATTTGTTACACACAAACACCCATTTAAAGAGGTGTTAGTCTAGTCCCACAGGGCAGTTACTTGCTTTCTGGGTCACACTCCAAGTTGTCACTGTCATACTAGATAATATATATAGTCTAACTAGTATTCAACACCTATCAATACTTTGCTCAAGCAATACAAGCAAGCGCTTACAAAGTTGCGAAAATCTACAGCTACCAACTGTCTTTTGATCTATGTGGCAGACTGGCACGAGCAACAACAGCCTATCGCGCAAATACGCATACGCGACCCTCAGTTAAAAATCCTCAATATCAAGTGTGGGACCCTTTTGGCAGTGTTACTCAGTGAGGCATTACTATTTGTGTGGCTATAATCTAATCCTACTCTACACATACCACCCGTGCTTACCACACTCAAACTTCACGCTAACCCGAGGCAGCACACATAGCCCCCTCTTGGCGCATCTGCGGTCTGCGTCCGTAGTAAAATTTATGGATACAACAGCCCGCTTGTGATACGTTATGCAAATATAAAGTCTAGCTAATTACTAAACGTACTGGCCTCCGCATACCTTTGAGCTATACTCCTGTGCAGCATACAAGCCCCGCTCTGACGCATGCGCGCCTGCGTCCATAGGGAATATCTTACGATACAAACAGTCCCGCTGGTGACGCATGCGCGGTTCGCATAACCCTGAAGCTATCTGATATGGGGCTCCTCTCTGCGCTGACAATGTATGGCGATAATACAAACACAGCAACTATAAAGTCTAGTCCAAGTATAAAGCATACTGTGGCCCCACTTACCTTTGAGCACCTTATCGTGATAAACCACATATACCTGTCTCACGCAGATGCAGGCGCAGTGTGAGTTGAAAACTGAGCATATGAAAAAGAGTTTTTGGTATTAACACTGCCCGCTTTTTGAACGTGTATCAAGACATCTGTACACTGTTTAAGACCACATGTGCTAACCTGAAATAAAACCCAATATCCCATAACCTGTTTAACTCACCAATGAGGTATTTAACCATAACATCATGGTAGTCACTACTTTTCAACACACCAATGACGGCACGTTTGAATCTTTGATCAAACAGGCAAAGACATCAAAACAGGGACACAGGGTACAGACTCCTACAGTGGAGCGAAGGTCTTAAGCACTGAATATCTTACCCACTATAACGAGAGATCGAGATAATATTTGAACATACACACCGTTCACACAAACATATATTTTTCCACCTGTACTCACCATAGACTCAGCACTGCGACTGGAAGGATATAGGCATGATATATATTATATAACTTTCATATAGATTAGCACTAGAACCTAAAAAGATGCTTGGTAGAGATTAAATAACCTTACATTCTATTTTTAATCAGTATATAGAACTTTACTATATACTGTTTTAATTACACGTCTACACAGTGATTGAAATAAAGCTAACTATATTAACTACATTCACTCCTGACCGTTTATACTATAAAGGTCTGCGGTGCGCCTACAAAAGGGACTCTTTATGTGTATTTTCTTTGATACCCATTTCTTGTCAATTCAACACATCCCTAGGCAGCACGCTTTCACCAACAAGGGGTTGTTAGAGCGAGGTTTCTCTCTATAGTATCTTTAAATGCTGATATAGCCTGAGGAAAAGGCAGAAACCCAGGAACAGAGAAGACTTTCCCTCCAACTACAAGAAACAGATAAGACTTTCCTTTCTAAGACTTTTTGTATATCTGCACATATCAAGATATATGTTTGGGGCTGGGAGACATGCTAATCTAAAGGGAATTGTGGACTGCATAGGTTTCACTAGAAATACTCCCAAGTGGAACAGAAGCTTTGTTTGACCCCTTATTTGCATATGTTTGGATGATTTTCTTGTGTTAAAGAAACAGGCGCAATAAAAGCCTTATTTAATTTCACCTTAAAAAAGTCTCCATTGCATACCTCTGCACATGTCCTCTTACAGGTGATAAAAAGATTTCATCGAAACAATTAGCCATCAATCCTTAGTAGCATCCAATACAGAGGCTTGTACCTCAGGAAGCAGGGGGTTACTGGACCTGAAATTAATCCAGTTCAGCTCCAGATACCCCCTGCTTCAATCCTATGTAGTAAAAATAAAAATAGTGTGATTGCCTGTAAGAGCTGTGCAGAGAGAGGGATTACTTCTCTCTGGTCTCTCTGCACAGCTCTACCAAAGTGGTGGCCATTAATAAACAGGGACCCCCGCTGTGTTAATCCATATGGAAAATTCCACAGGTGCTGTACTTGACCGCACTTGGGCCTCAATCCACCCGCTGCAAGTGCTGCACATGGTGAACTTGAATCATGACCTATAGAGGAACGTGAATCTTGGCTTATCATCTGTATTTAAAGTTTGCCTGATTTGAACCTCAGTGAAGTACTGTCTTGCATGTATTAATGCATCATCTGTGCAAAAATATGAAGCCAGTTAACAAAGATGAACTAGTGAAAGGGATACAACATGTCTGGAATGAATATCTAAGCGTAGAAACTTCCAACAACTACATCAACCGTATCAAAAATGTGTTGTCGGGCAATGGTATGGCAGCATAAAGAAATAGCTCTGCGAGTACCCATCCTAATAACGCAGAAATTCAACTATTAAACCCAATAAATCGATATACAAAACACAGGAGCGGGTGTCGGATGACAACTAGATCCCAACAAAGAAAGAAGGAAATGGATTTAAAGAATTGTTTCATTAATTCAGATCCAGGCATTGCAGGAAGAGCTCCTGCAAGGGAATCAAGTCACGGCTCTGACTGTGAGATAGAGGCACAGAGGGAAAGAGCAGACAGTGGAGACAGATAATTGATCACACAAAGTGATCTTAAAAAGGACCTGAAGTCCCTGTTCAATGATTTAAAGTCTCTGCTACAGTCTGAGTTTAAGGAGATTAGGAAAGACATTAATCTCATTAGAGACAGGACTGATGAGCATGAGAGAAAAATGGATGCTACAAACAAAGCAGTTAAAAAACTGAAAAAACAACTGCATTTCTGAAAGCACAAGTAGCAATCATCACTGACAAGCAGGAGGATTCTGAAAACAGAGATAGGAGGAATAATGTTTGAATCAGGGGGATCCCAGAGGAAATTGTGGAAATTGAGGACTTTATATCTAGATGGATAACCTTGCTCCTTCCAGGAAAAACGGAGACAGAGATTCTCCTGGTCAGGTGTCACTGGGCCATTATAGCTCGTCCCCAACTGAGTGAGGCCCCCAGGGATGTGATCATACGATTTCACTACTTTAAAGTGAAAGAGACACTGTGTAGGATCCCATGGAACTCTCCCACCATAACCTTTGAGGAGATAAACCTACAGGTATATCAGGATCTGTCTCCTAACACCTTCGAAAGGAGATGCAGACTACAGCCAGTAACCAGAGTCTTGAGGGAACATGGCATCCGATACCGGATGGTAATTAAGGAAGGCCGGGCAGTGTTCATCAGATCAATAGAAGAAGGAGGTGAATTCCTGTAAAATCTAGGGATCAAATCAAATTTCACCTACCGTGCAGAGGAAGAGCCTGCTCTGGAGGAGTCCTGGAGCGATTTGACCTGATCATCACGTGGTCTGGTAGAATGGTGGCCAATTAAGGCCCTAAAGAGATATGGTAACTTCCACAGACCAACCAATTAAGCCTTAAAACGGCCCCACCATCACAGATCAAATCCCTACAATTCCCCTTTCTACTACACGGAGCTTCCCTGCGAGAAGCATATATCTTTAAACAATGCAGAGTGGGGCGCACAAGGAGGACCCACCCGGGAATGAGGAGAAGGGCAGATAGTTATTATTGCACTGGAGGCTCCAACAATGGAGACGGACGAGGGAGACAGACTTCCCCGCAGCCCACAGGACAGCACTAGAACCAAACAGAGGAGCGGTGACACCAGATGAGAGCCACGTGGAGGTGGGTAATGGCAGAGTTCCGGCACCAGAGGAAGATCCAACAGTGCGGCTCGCACCAAAGATATCGGTTTGGCAAAAACAGAGGGGCAGATGCCGGTGGGCCCCTGTACCTGGCAGGGGGTTTGCGTAGTCTAACCCTGTTGCGGGGGGAACCACCGGCTCAGCGAGTGGAGGCGGAGGTGACCGATCTATAAAAGGAGTGTCAAGGCATGAGAACCACGCTCAAAAGACGAGGTGGGATAGTAATATGGGGAGTCCCAGTATAACAAGCAGGAGGAAGGTATACTAGGGAAAGAGGTATAGGGGTCCCACAAGGCAAAGTAAAGGGATTAGCATACATGGTCTGGTCTATTTAGAGAGGGGGTTCATTAAAGATGGTTGTGACTAGCAATAAAAGAGAGGGTGACAAGCACTATTTTAAGGGCATATTGCAGATAGGCAGGGGAAATAACAATATCTCAGCACATACAGTATAAGGGATAGAGTTGGCAGGGGAGAGAGTTTTTTTTTTTTTTTTTTTTTTTTAATTTCTTTCCTTTATTGGTGTCATACAGCGGGTAGGTACATGTTACAGAAACTGATTAACAAGCAAACTTGTATATACGGCGCAGTACATGTACATTACATGGGGGAGGTAAGCGACACACAATAATCCCTTTTCCTTTTTTCAGAGATGAAAAGAAGAGGGGGAGACAAAGGAAGGGTGGATAGTTGGGAACGACTTTGGGAAGAGAGAGGGGGAGGACGGGGGGGGTGGTATGGGGGGGTGGGGGGAAGGATTTTGAGGTTCGTTGGGTAGTTGCTGTAAGGTTTATGTGGGGGTTGGAAGTCCTGGCCAAGGTTCCCAGACTGAATAAAATTGTGGGGTTTTTTGTTTCAACATTGCCGTCAGTTTTTCCATAGTCATAATTCCGTCTATCCTAGAGATCACTGTCCTTCTGGAGGGGGCTTTAATTTTCTTCCACGCCGCCGCAACACAGCATCTCGCAGCCGTCAATATTGCCGCTGTGAGTCTGGCAGTAGGGGCAGGGAGGTTGTCGATTGGTTTTCCCAGCACGTAGGTCAGCGGGTCCAGGGGTATTTCTATATCCAGGGTCTCGGTCAGGAGGCCCTGGATCCGGGACCAGAATCTTTGGATCTCCGGGCATGTCCACCAAATATGGGACATGTCCCCCCTTTGACCACAACCTCTCCAGCATTCATCTGAAGTGCCTGGGTAGATTTGGCTCAGTCTACTCGGGGTCAGGTACCAGTGAAATAATATTTTATAGATGTTTTCTTTTGTGACGGAACAAATTGATGTTTTGGTGGCTGCCTCCCAGATATCCTCCCAGTCCTCAAGGTCCAAGTTGGTATTTAGAGCTTCGTTCCATTTCTGCATATACAGGTGGTTGGGGGGGGGCTGGGATGCCTCGAGCGTTTTATATATCTCTGATATGAGGCCCTTTTGGTATTCGCCTTTGAGGCAGAGGGTCTCGAATCTGGAGCGCGGCGGAAACTTTAGGGTAGGGGACTGGGTTCTAAGGAAGTGTCGAAACTGTAGGTATTGGAATGTGGGTAAATCGGGGGACGAAAATTTAGCTCTTAGTTCCAGGAGGGGCATGGCCTCGTCTTTTTCCAGCAAGTCCGCAACCACTCTGATGTTTAAGCCTTGAAATTGGCTGAATTGGGTTCGGGCACACCCGGGTGGGAAGTCCGGGTTTCCGAATAAGGGGGTCAATTGAGAGGGGGTTGAAGCTAGGCCATATTTCCCTTTGGTTTTTAACCATGTCGACCACGTGCATCTCATAGCCCCGAGGCCAAGTCTCAACGATTTCTTGTTTTTGTGGGATGGGGACCACAATAGAGTTGGGAGGGTGTTCGGGGACGCGTGATGTGTCTCTATCTCCAGCCAACAATTGGAGGTGGGGGAGCTGTTCCATACTACCGCCTGCCTCAATTGGGCTGATTGGTAGTATCGGAGTATGTCCGGTGCCCCCAGGCCCCCTCTCGTCCTCGAGGCCAAGAGTACTGACCGTGGGGCCCTGGCTCTCCGTTGTTGCCAAATAAACCTTAGAATATGGGCCTGGATATTCCTCAGTTCTGCTAATGGTACAGGGACGGGGAGGGTCTGAAAGAAATAGAGTAAACGGGGTAGGATATTCATTTTTGTGGATACTATTCTTCCGAACCAGGAAATCTGGTGGGTTAGCCAGGTCTCTAGATCTTTTAAGATTTGGCGGAAGAGGGGGGGGTAGTTAATTTGGTATAATGAGTTATATGAGCTCGCTATTTTAATTCCAAG
>WSYH01005272.1:0-45798 GCA_036426205.1 Ascaphus truei | reverse complement strand
GGCCTATCACCAGACATAGTGGCTGCGCAGTCACACATACACATGCACAGTGGTATTTGACTTTGGGGGTGCGAGACATTTGGGTGGGGGTTACTGGACACGGGGTGGGATCACTCTGTGGGAGGTTAGCGTCCGCCGTGACGCCTAGAGTGGTTAGCGTCCGACGTGACGCCCAGAGTGGTTAGCGTCTGCCGTGGCGCAGTGTGGTTAGCGTCCGCCGTGGCGCATGGAGGTTGTGTTGATATGTGATGATATACGTTATAATATGCAGTAAAGACAGTCCTGTTTTATATTGCTCGCTTTGTGTGATTGTTTCCTGTGAGGGCCTTCTTCCACTCCGTTGGGATCCCTCCCAGGTGGAGGCGTTGCACCACGAGATGTATAGCATGCATGTACCCCAGGTTCCCCAAGCGGAGGCTTAGGCTCCTGAGAGCCACACAGGTTGCACAGCAGGTAGTAGCGGTCATATTCATAGGGAATACCCGTTACATGTGTTATCAAAAACTAATACAAATCTTGTTATTTATCATATGGAAGTTAATTGATGGGTTATATTATTTGAGCTTGTTTAAGGAAGACCCATAACATTTGTATTCTTTTGATGTAGATTTGCATAATGAGTGTGTGTGTGTGTGTGTGTGTGTGTGTGTGTGTGTGTGTGTACACACACACACACACACACACACACACACACACTATTTAAATAAACCTGTGAGCTGTTAACTAATATTTATCCATCGATAGAATAGTTCAGGCAGCCATAATGTACTAATTAAATGTAGTGTTCATACACATTTGTTAATTAGTTAGGAAATGTTATTCGTATTGATTATTATTTTAAAAGCAGATGTAACAGATCACTTGTTTCTTAACCTATTTATGTGAAATACAGATTACAATTCTCCCATCTCTAAGAGGCCAAGAAGGGTAGGGGGCCGTGCTGGTCCTTCCTTCCATGTAATAACACAGGAGGGAGAGGGAGTAGGGGTGTGATACCTTTTATTTGACCACCAAGTAGTTGATATGGTACAAGCTTTCAGGGTCCTTCATCGGGTATGGCAGAAATACACAATATTATATACAGTGTTTGTAAGAGGGATATTTGGTTGTAATGTGACTTCCTGTCAACATCTATCGCAACCAGATCTCCCTCTTACATACACTGTATATAACATTGTGTGTTTCTGTATTCCTGCCATACCCGATGAAGGACCCTGAAAGGTTGGAAAGCTTGTAACATATCAACTACTTGTTGGTCCAATAAAATGTATCATATCAACTACTTCCTATTTTTCCAATCTCTAAGAGGCCCCAACAGGCTTGTTTGAAAAGTGACATCCTGTGTATTGTCACATCATAATTTTTCTGTGGCAGATTATGCCGACAAAGTTTGTAAACATGGGGTGGGTTTGAAGAGCTTATTACCACCGTATTATCTGCCTTGTTTTCATTGGTCCTCGGACATGGAGGGGTTGTGCATAAATCGTTTGATCTTATCACTGGGAGAAAGCAAACAAGGTAGATAGTGAACCCCTCTTTCAGAGTCCGCATTGTTACTTATGTCAAAGGGAAATGATCAGGCTTTAAATTTAAAAAAAAGACATTCTTGTATGTCCAAATAATTATTATCTGGGTGTCATGTAACTCTTCCATTAATGCTCCCCAAATCACAAGCTCATACACATGGGGCTAAATGTTAGCAAAGGGCCATGATGGTGCATACAAAAAAAACCTTTTGTAAAGAATAGAACAATTAAATTGGCTTCCATAAACTAATCTAACCGTGCCAGCAGCAAATACTGAGCCTGTCGTTTTGTTTCTCTGGAAATGCATTTCAAATGGCATTTCTATTGGACTCTGAATGGGGGAGTCTTTGTCAATTAAGTGTGTTCTTCACTGTTACCCCACCCTGTCCTTATCATAGAGCCAATCAAGATAATTAGAGAGGGGACTCTGCCTGTGCAAACTCATGTTGAACACACAGTGACATCAGACAAAAGGGAGCAACCAAAGGAAATCAAACCCCTCCAAGTCTCAGCTCATCCTGTTTACAAACTGACTTTTTAAAATTATTAAAAAATACTTCCAGGTGTCAGATTTGGGGAAAAGGCATCAATCACCCGGCTGTGACCCCATAAACATGTCACTGCCATTAGTACACTTTGGTCCTAAGAGGGACTGATGCTTTAATACAATGACGATGAGAGACACAAAATGACAATAATTCTTAGGGGTGCTTTCATTTCAAAACCATCACAGCATTTAAATCGTCTGTGTCTTGTTAATGAACATTAACTTGCATTGTATAAAATAAAAATGGGAGCTTAGTGGGTTATTCATTAAATTGCGTTAGTGCCGATCAGGACACTTTTGCCCGGAAACTCCCACTGCAGTCCCCCAGAGTTTGAGTGTGGTAGTGCCATCTCGCAGTTTTATAACCCCCTCAGTGCCAATCTAACAGCTAAAATGCATTAATACATAGACCCCCACAATATTGAGACAGAGGTGTTTGAAGCTTTCGATCTGGGAAGGTCTTGGGTTTCAGACGTGGCTATCACCAATCCCTTTGTGCTTCCTGCAGGTGTGTGGCTGTCCGTTATACTGGAAAGCGCCCATGTTTAATGCAGCCGGTGGAGAAAGGACAGGGTTCGTCTCCGTGCACTCGTTCATAGCAATGTGGCGAAAGTAGGTATCCAAGAAACCACACACTACACATCGAAACTGCTTATCAGATAACTTCGCTCCGAGCGAAAGTGCAGTGTTTAAAGCAGCAATTCCCCCCAGAAGCCTGTGTGATAAGAATAATAATAATGTTATAATCTTGTCTCCTAAGCATGCCCGGCTCCATAAAAAAATATCTCCAGCTTCTGAGACTGCACTGGGCTCTGAGGAGAGCTTCATTTTAACCTCTGGACGCTTACTATTTCAAAGGCTTGTATCTCCTGAACAGAGCATAGATGTAAAAAATAAAAGAAATTCTGGAAACTGAAGGATTATTACAAATAAATTATAATTCAAAAATCAATGGACTTCAGTGTAGCGTGCCATCTTATGGCCTTTGATAACATTCAGGTTTTAACGACCAGATATTTGCATGGGGATTGCTAGCAAACTGTTTTCAGAGTCTAGAATGAATATTTTTTTATTTTATGGGCACGTATCTCTGTGTGTGTATATATACACACACTTCAGGGGTTGTAGGGGGTGTGTGGAGAGAGAGAGAGACAGAGGTTTCTGGCTGGAAATGTGCAATGATACTAGTCAGTGTTACTTTGTATCACAACCTGTGAATGTTCTGGGTGCGACTGGTTCCTGTAACCACCCCACCGTGTGAATTTTACGCATTGACTGCTCCCCTGTGTTCTATTTTAGGTTACTACAGATCTGCCACGATGATGCCTCTAAATTTATTTACCTTTTAGCAAAACCGGGTTGCAACTACCTAGAGCAAGAGGACTTCATCCCCCTTCTTCAGGTGTGTAAACTCACGTGAGCAGTCCCGTCTTGTGCACTTCCACGCTCCTCTCCTTTCCTATCAGAGTTCACTATAAAGCCTGACATAGAAACATACAATGTGACTGCAGATAAGAACCACATGACCTGCCTCGTCTGCCCATTTTCTATCTGCTGTAAAACCTCAGACCCTATTTGATCCTTGACTTTCACATTTGGAGTCTTGCGTCTACTGCAAGCAAGTTTGCATTCCCTTACTGTATAGGCCCCTACCATCTCTGTTGAGCGACTATTCCATGAATCCATCGCCCTCCCCCTGAGCCTCCCACCCTCTAGCTTTAGAACTTTTACCCCTCCGTGTTGAAGGCCCTTCTGGCAGAGAAGTGGTTAATATGTAGGATCTGAAGGATCACTCCTCGATCTGCGCCAATGCGCCCGAATCAGCGCTGCCTGCAATCATAGTCAATGACCGATATTGCCAATTTTGTGCAATATAGCGGATCGCGCTTTGATGACTCCTGGCTCCCCTGTATGTGTTTGCCATCATATGGGTATCTCTCTCACTCTCCCTGTCACTCAATTAATATGATGTGAAGCCGCTTTCCCTGTGCTGGAGAAGATTTTAGTCTCATTCATTCATACAGAGCTGAGCACCTCTCCAGCACGGGGAACATGTTTTCAGAGGATACTAACTATCGTACAAGGAACCTCCACATTTCCCTCTTTTTGTCTTTTGGTCAAAAGAGGCTTATAAATGGACGTCAGTCCCTCGAAGTACAAAAGTGAAGTAAGAAACAGTAGGATGTTTCATTACTTAAATAGAGCCGACTTGCACTTCTTTTTTTTTTTATTAACATATTTAAATGATTTATTACTTTTAACGTTTCTATTTTAAACAAAAGTTGCAGAGTAGTTTTTACAATCTAATATATTTTGATGATAAGACTGTTTGCAGGTCCCTAAAGCCACAGATGAATCGTTCTTTTTGTTCTTTGTTTACAAAGTAACTATGAAGCCGTCATTAATCAAATACATAAACAGAAGTGGCTGACATGCTGGAATTCAGTGTTCCCGGATAAAAGCAACATATATTCATATTTCACAACATAGAAATAAGCAAACCATTTACTTTAACGGGGATTGAAACTTTCTAAGGAAGCTAATTACACTGAACATTTTTTTGACCCGATTAGTGGGATTGAATGTTAAAAACATGCAAGGTATATTTTCCCTGCTCTAATCGTAGACATCTTTATGTGTGTTTCAGGACATTGTGGACACACATCCCGGATTAACCTTCCTCAAGGATGCTCCTGAATTCCACTCACGCTACATTACCACGGTACTCTACCAGAGGAGGGGGTGGGGGGGGGCGTGTGAGAAGGAGCAGATAGAGAGGATATATTATTAGAACAGAAAGTCTATCAATTCCAACCGGCCCAGATAATTCACAATGGACCGGCTGTAATAGTGGCAGGTAGACCTCGGTATCCCTCTTAAAAGATGCAGTCCCTCCTATGACCAAATTGAATCAATGACCGTGACATCTTTGGGGCGTTAAATCTAACTGATTTGTCACATTTATTACAAAAATCAGACACAGATACGTATTTTTAAATAAGTTACTAGGTAATAAACATGGTGAGCTAAGACTTGGGAGGGGTTTGGTTTCCTGTGGCTGCTCCCCTTTTTTCTGATGTCCCTGGTTGTTCAACAAGAGTTTGCAAAGGTTAAAGCAGGCTGAAACTAGGGAGACAGCATATGAACAAAAGTTAGGAAGCTATAATGTGTCATGCAGGTGAGAAGCACAGGCGGATACAGTGCAAGGGTTAGTAACCTATGGTTCCTGTTTGCTTCTTCCCCCAACTCCACAGGTTATTCAGAGAATATTCTACACAGTGAACAGGTCGTGGTCTGGGAGAGTCACCCTAACGGAGCTAAGGAAAAGCAATTTCCTGCAGGTAGGTCCCAATTCTCCGACTGGTGCACATAGGAGGTGTGTGTTTGGGGGCCATCCTGTAAGACAGTAAAACTAATTAAATAGGACTCCGTAACCAGCAGAACCTTCTAAATCCTTCTTTGAAGAACCTTGTTCACGCATTGTTCCTTCAATAGTCTGTGTACAGCGCTGTGTACACGTTGGCGCTATATAAGAAAAAAAAAAGAAGATTTATATTGGAAGTGTTACATAGTAGATGAGGTTGAAAAAAGACATAGGTCCATCAAGTTCAACCTATGCTAAATTTAGACAACAGATACTTTATCCTATATCTATACTTACTTATTGATCCAGAGGAAGGCAAACAAAAAACCCCATTAAGGGGAAAAATGAGTTCCTTCCTGACTCCAACAATTGGCAATCAGATTAATCCTTGGATCAACATCCTTCCCATGTATACTTATTTGGTATATCCCTGTATACCTTTCCCATCTAAAAAGATGTCCAACCTTTTTTTGAACAAATCTATTGTATCTGCCATCACAGTCTCCATGGGTAGTGAATTCCACATTTTAACTGCCCTTACTGTAAAGAACCCTTTCCTTTGTTGCTGGTGAAATTTCCTTTCCTCCAACCTCAAGGGATGGCCCCGAGTTCTTAGTACTGCCCGTGGGATGAATAGTTCTTTTGAAAGCTCCTTGTATTGTCCCCGAATATATTTGTATATAGTTATCATATCCCCTCTTAGACGCCTCTTTTCTAATGTAAATAAATCTAATTTAGCTAGCCTAGAAAATAGGCCCCATAGCGTAAAACTGTACAGTTCTTTGTAAAAAAGGAGGGAGGGGGGAAGGGGATTGGAATATCACTCACAGGAGTATAAACAAGTCAGGCATATGTGAATAATATCACCACCATCCGGTCAATCTGTATCAGTAGTCCGCAGTTCGAGACTCCCTCAGGATTGTGGGGACGGTGTGACTGCTGCAGAGATCCAGGAGTGCTTTTCCAAGGGTACAAGTTGTTTAATTTGCAGTCCCAGAGTTTGACTCCTGCATAGAAATGGCCGCAGAAATGTTCCGCGCTTGGTGCGGCCTCCTCGTGCGCATGCGTGACGTCGTCAATGGTTGCCGTCTGGTGACGAAACGCATAAGGGAACGTCATTACGTCATTGACAATGTCACGCATGCGCACGAGGAGGCCGCACCGAGCGCGGAACATTTCTGCGGCCATTTCTATGCAGGAGGCAAACTCTGGGACTGCAAATTAAACAACTTGTTTAACACAGACGGCCCTGTGTTCACAATACACATTTTTTTTGGACTACTACTGCGGTGTGCTGTATTTTGTTATCAGGATCCCCTGGTCACTACATGTATGTATGTATGTATCATACATACATACATACATATACACATATATACATATACATACATACATACATACATACATCTTCAACCCATGCCGACTCACTGCTGGATGAAGGCCTCCCCAATGATCTTCCAGGTACTGCGTTTACAGCCTCTCTCCTCCATGTTGCTGCCACAAATGTTCTGATTTAATCCTCCCATCTTACTTTTGGTCGTCATCTTGGTCTTTTGAGCTCTCTTGGAATCCAGTCGAGTAACATCCCCGTCCAACACTGGTCATGTCTTCTTGCGATATTTCCGGCCCACTGCCATTTTAATTTCTTCTCCCTTGTGCTGTCACAGACTTTTGTTTGGTTTTGGAACCCATTAATTCCCTTTTCCTATGTAAAAATGAAGAGTAAGTACAATTATGACGTCCTTTTGAGGTGACAGGCACTGTGTTAATACGGTACGCTTGTTACACTGTTCTTCTCCCAGACTTTGTCTCTGCTGGAAGAAGAGGACGACATTAATCAGGTGACGGATTACT
This sequence comes from Ascaphus truei, assembly GCA_036426205.1. NCBI lineage: Eukaryota > Metazoa > Chordata > Amphibia > Anura > Ascaphidae > Ascaphus > Ascaphus truei. The sequence continues at coordinate 38,507 of WSYH01005272.1, read as the reverse complement.
TCTCATATGAGCACTTTTATGTGATCTACTGCAAGTTCTGGGAGCTGGACACTGACCACGACCTGTACATCGACCACAAGGATTTGGCCAGATATAATGACCACGGTAAGCAAGCAACGGAAGTATAACCTTCCATAGGGATTAGAGAGGTTATAATCGCTTTACAGGCATGGTAACCTCAAAAAATGTGTATATTTAAAAAAAAGTGTTTTCATATGTAAATATATATATATATTTACACATGTTATATTATTTTTATTAGGTTTGTATTGCTATTCAAAGCTATGAAAAAAAAATTAATTTGTGCATATCCACATATCCTAAATTCAATCAACTCACTCAAAGTAAAACCTTGAATTCATTTGATTTTCTTTAGCAACATATAGCATCATCCATAATGATGCCAAGATGACAGGCCTAATGCAAGCACATGTGAAATAGCAACCCACGAGGAACATAAAGCTCCTCCTATAGATTAATATATATTCATATAGAATTAGTCTTGCACAAACATTGTTGCGACCCCCCCCCCCCCCCCCCCCCTCATTTCTGCCCTGGTGTCCCTAAGCTCAGAACAAAAAACTATCTCCCTTTGCATCTATTAGCAAACTGTAATTGGGCAATAATAAAATTGTTCATTGCTCCGCCCTTTTGACCACCACTGACCAGTGTGCCAGGATCCCATCCCAGTGCTTGCTACAGCCAGCTGGAGTATACAGGCATACCCCGCATTAACGTACGCAATGGTACCGGAGCATGTATGTAAAGCGAAAATGTACTTAAAGTGAAGCACTACCTTTTTCCCACTTATCGATGCATGTACTGTACTGCAATCGTCATATATGTGCATAACTGATATAAATAATGCATGTGTAACATGCTCTATAGTCTCCCCGCTTGTGCACAGCTTCGGTACAGGCAGGGAGCCGGTATTGCTGTTCAGGACGTGCTGACAGGCGCATGCGTGAGCTGCAGTTTGCCTATTGGGCGATATGTACTTACTCGCGAGTGTACTTAAAAGTGAGTGTACTTAAAGCGGGGTATGCCTGTAATTACAGGGCATGTTGCAATTGAGATATGCACCTTATTCCCTGTATTAGCTCTAATCAGCAGGACCCTTATTAACGTTTGTATCGGTTTGCGTTTGTTTATTTAATGGTATGTCATTCTGTGCATGTAATTTATGTAGTTGCACCGCGCAATGGAATATGATGGTGCGTTATAAATGAACGATAATGAGTTTTCTCTTACAATAAAAATGATTATCATTACTATGTACATGTGACTTTATTTTCCAGCTTCTTCAAACAGAATAATTGAAAGGATATTTTCTGGAGCAGTGACTCGGTAAGATATAGGCAAAGACCCATGCCATAAAAGGTGTGCATGTGTATATTCAAGGGGAGGAGGATCCTATAAGATCCCATAAAAACATCATATTGTCATGGAGGCTGGTGAATTAAGAAGATAAATCTAAGATATTTGATGACTGCTCCTGTGTGATAAAAAATAAGAAGATTTTTCTGTTACTTATTTCATAGGAAATCAAACCCATACGTAGCTCAGCACTGCCCTCTAGTGAATAAGTCATCTAACACAGTCAGGCCAGAAACATATTTTTTTTTTTGCCCTAATGTCTGCTCTTCCATTCCGACTGCTTACATCCCGGTTAGTAAAATGTAGGTGTGAACCTGACGCGATTCGCTTCCCCACTGTTTCCATCTAACTTTCCAAAAAATTTAAAAAACACACACTGGGAAAATGTTGGTTGAACTTTTGACTGCAAAAGTTCTAGCCCGTAATGTTGACTCTTGATCAGAGAATTTTTGGATCGAAGCAAACTTTTTGTCAAACCAAAAGGGGCGACATTTGTACAGTTCTCCAACGCGTGAAATCCTCAAATGTTTTCTAATAATAAAACTGGTGTAGCACAGAACTATTCTGTACCAGGGGACACATCAAAAATCTGAATTCTTTGGAATACCACCATACTTGCTTAGCTCTGTTGATCATTATATCCAGTATCTACAGTATCAAAATCTTCCAAGCAGAAAACCATAGGTACAGCTACAAAATCCATGCTCAAAAATAAATAAAACGACTTCATGTAATGCGCCACAACTCGATAACGCTGGAGATGACTAACCGGGTGCAATCCTCACACATTTAGGGGCTTACCTGGTCCATTGAGGGTTAAGACACGAAGTTGCTATTTAAGGGTGTGCTTTTTGAAATGCAGTGTCAGAGGAGACGTGTCCAACACGCTCTCACAGCCATAAATAGCAGCTTTGTACCGTAACTCTTAATACACCTGGTGCATCGCGAAACATGTAAGAAGTTTCAGCTTGTAAATCCCCCCCACCGTTACGGTGCTGCAGAGTTTGGAGGACTGTTTTTTGTACTGTATGTATTGTTTGCCGTTTGGAAGATTTCGGTATTGCAAGGGGGAGGATTTCAAAACTCAGGGTCTTTAGCTTTGTGTACGTTTTATATATTTACAGTATGTGTATAACATACCATTGAAAAATACTCAACCTGAAAAGCAGCCTTCCACATTTATGTGCAGATATTGATATATTTGCAATGGTCTCGTTAATGGTTACATTAAAGCAATACATTGACATTGTTTTCGATGAATCCTCTGCCTGTGTGAATGAGCCAACTTTGCTGCAAATATGATATATTTTCCCCCCATGCAATATTTGTTTTGTACGTTTGACAGGGGCAATGTGGTGCAGAAGGAGAGAAGGATGAGCTACGCTGACTTTGTATGGTTCTTGATCTCCGAGGAGGACAAGAAAAACGCCACCAGGTAAAGTGAAAGCGCACACTCAATAAGTGAGAAATGCAGTGTGCACGGCTCAGGTGAGGTGGAATATCTTACAATATAAAGGTAGTGAGAGAAAAGCAGAACTTGTGCAGAACTGGAGAGAATTCTAATTAACTGGAGTTAAGGAGGATTTCTTTCCCATGTGAAAATAGAATTGGTAAATATTGCACTGCCTTATCAGGATCAGGAAGCGTATCTCAACATAGAGGTTGAACTGTAAGAATAAAAAGAAACGAACAACCATAATAGACCCAGACATACACCATTTAAAATGCATTTCCCCTAAAATGCAGCAATAAAGTGTTCTTGGAAGTATATGATGCTCCATAAAACAGATCACTGTCATTTTTGTCCTAGCCGTTTCTGGTCTTATTTGAACAGACCCAAAGCCTGCAGTCCACACGGCAACTTCTGCTGCATATTCTAGGTCACTCCACCAGGCAGTACAGAACCGTGTTCCAGGCAACACAGAGCTGTGTTCCAGGCAGACGTCAGAGACTCAGCAGAGAAACGGTCTCATCCCATACTTCTCTGGAGAGGCTTTTTGAAGAAGTCCAGTTAGTGAGAGTTCTTTAGCAGCCACTTTAATTACTATTTAGGGCCCATGTAGGAATAAAGCACATTTTAGAAAATCGGCGATCAGGGAAATAAGTAGATTTGAAAGCAGATACCAATATATAGTATAGTGAAGAAATACATGTGCTGGGGGAACAGCACCTATAAAATGTTGTTCTGAGATGATCTCTCTGGTGTTTGATCTCAGCGCCGAGTACTGGTTCCGATGCATGGACCTGGATGGAGATGGCGTTTTGTCCATGTACGAACTGGAATACTTCTACGAGGAGCAGTGCGAGAAAATGGAGACCATAGGCATCGAACCGTTACCCTTCCAGGATCTGCTGTGCCAGCTCCTGGACCTGGTGAAACCTGAGGCAGAAGGTATGGGACGTCTATCCTAATGTAACTCACCTCCTGCTCTTTACATAACCAACTCACTAACAGACTAGAACATAGATATCCACTGTAAATCCATCACAAGCAAATACGCTGCCGGTTCCTCCAGCACTGAGAAGCTGATTGTTTCAGTCCCACTTCACTAGTTTAAATAAAATCTTATTTTCTTACCAATCGCCTGTATCTATAATATCCTAGTCCAGGGGGTGCTTAACTCCAGTCCTCAAAAACTCCCGCCCCAGTTTAATAATCATATATATGAATGCTTTTTTTCTTATGCAGCGCTGCACATAAGCCTTAAAAAGCATGAATCCATGCAGTTTTTTCTCTTTTTTTTTTTTTTTTTTTAAATAAATACAGGATTGAAGCAGGTCGTCTCTGGAGCTGAACCCTGTTAATTTCAGCTCCAGGGACCCACTGCTTCCAGAGATACTTAACCCCGAAGGCGGTGCCGGTGTCTGCAGTTTAATGCTCCCGCATCACATGGGCCAATAGGAAGCCACACCGGCTTCCTATTGATCCATAGGGTGAGGGAGCTTTGAAAATCAGCCATATAGTGAACTCTGGAGTGGTCCCCGGAGCTGAATCCTGTATGCCTCAGGTCCCTGCCCCATAAATCTTACAATCTAATTAAGGGGACTTGCCTAAAGAGTGTAAATTGCGATTGTAACTGGATTTAGCTACTTCAAAGGCAGTGTTCTTCACATTATGCTACTTCTTTAGCCCATGTATTATGAAAAATATTAAATCATTTTTGCTGCCCTACTTAAGTCAAAAAAATATATTGTAATCTGCCGTTATATACCCTGCCTACAGTATTCTTATTTTATTTAATCTTAAACCAGCACCCAGACCCTAACGAAGATAGTACATGTATTACAGAGTTTCTTCTATTTTCTGGTTATTAAACGTTTGGATAGTTGAAAAGTGATGTAATATAATACACATACACAGAACTATGAAACAACCTTTGGAAAGAGTAGGTGGTTGAGTGCTTTTACGTCATTGAAAATCCAAATAATGTTGCCAAGTGGGACTTAACCCTTTCGCTGACAATGTAGAACTCAGAACCACATAGTAAATTCATTGTAAGTTTCATGTGATAACTCCATATTAGTGGTTTGAGTTTCCATACGTACACGCGGAGGTAGACACACGATTCATTGTTCTTCCTGTATTTACAGGTCGGATAACTCTGCGAGACCTGAAAAGAAGTCGGATGGCTCACATATTTTACGACACCTGCTTTAACCTTGAGAAGTACCTGGACCACGAACAAAGGGACCCCTTTGCAGTGCAAAAGGTACTCGTGACCTGCTGCAGTCGCATGTGGTGGATAGGAATCTTGTCTCGCAGGGACACTATAGTCATCCATATTCTTTCATACTAAACACAGTTATTACAGATAGATAGCTTTCCTGAATATAGAGAACATGTATTTGGTATGGCTCTGTAATAATAAGTAAGGGGGTCAATTAAACAAATGAAGGGATTGTTGCTTTTGAAAAGTTTAAATTGCTGTTTTACCCTTCTAATGTGAAAAGTCAAATCATCAAAGATCTTATCTGTAGATAAAGAATATGGTATGTTAAAGTAGCAGTCTCCTTCCCTTTTACAGCATGGGAACTAGGGGGTCCCTGGAGATGAACGGTTACTTTTAGCTCTGGGGACGCCTTCATTTTTAGAGAGAGGGAAGAGGGGTAGAAATTTAAACCACTATTTTGTGTTCCCTGGAGGGGGCTGTAATGTGCTACGTTAATCAGTCAGTAAGTATCCGAGGCGGTCCAGGGGCTAAAAATCGTACATTTCCGCTCAGACTCCCTGGTTCCCATTCCAACCTAAATAAGCGCTCCTACATAATACATATGGATGTAAATAAACAGATCAAATATGGCATGAATCCCATTTCTAGTGATGTATATCTGCTAAAAATAAATAAATCGTGTATTATGGCATCCAGAGTAGCAGGGTCCAGGATTATTGTTATTGAAGTGTCCCTCTCCCTCTCTGTAGGATGTGGATAGTGAGAGTCCTGAACCATCGGACTGGGACAGATACGCAGCTGAAGAATACGAGATTCTGGTTGCAGAGGAATCTGCCACTGAACAGTTACAGGAAGGGTGAGTGTGCAAAGGGAGCACTCGCCAATACAGTAATAACACTTTCAGTAAGCAAATAACATGATTGCTGTGGTGATGGATGGTTTTAAACAATCCATAGTCAGGGGAAAGGAGACCCAAGTTAGCAAATCACTTTAGGTACTAGGATGTAAATGTAAGTAACATGTTGGAGGGCAGGACTTCCAGTTTCAGGGCAGCAGTGTGCATATTTTTGTAGCCCTGTATAAAAATACACATTTCAAAGTGGAACAATCCATTCTGTGTCAGATACATGCCGTTTTAATACATTTTGGATTCGAAAATATAGTGTAGCTTTCCTACAGTAAGCTGAAGCAGGTTCAGGGACCAGTTGAAGACATACACATGCACTCAGGGGGTTACAGTTGATCTCCACCTCTCTCCCCCTGGCGGAGTTTTATTAAACTGATGGTCACTGTCCCATTAGAGGCAATCCAAGCTGGCGATTTTTAAAATGCATTAATTTCAGAGATACTTGCCTCCATAGGGGGGTGCCAGTAGCCACTTCGCTCAAGCATGGTTCACGTAATGGCACCTTTTCAAAGGTCCCGCGCACCCTACGGGCCAATAGGAAGCCACGACATCATCCGGTTCGGCTTACTATTGGCCCACATGACGTGGAAGTTTTCAACTTTGCGGAGATACCGGAACCCCCTTCTGGAGGTCTCTCGGGAGGCAGCAGGTCCCCGGAGCTGAAATGAATGGGGTTCAGCTCCAGAGACCACCGGCTTCAAACCTATGTTAAAAACCAGTAATTAAAATAAATGTAAAAAAAGCCTCAATTGCTCCTTCACGCCATGAAAGTAAATGGTAGTTAACATGAAATCATCAGTTTCATGAATCTCTCCTATATCTCCATGTATACCGGTGAATATATAATTTACACATACACAGATGTAGCCAGACTTCCTGTCACCAGAGCTGCTGGAAGAAGAGCAAGCGGCTCCAAGGACAGTATAAGCTGCGACTGCCTTGGGGGAGGCGGGTGGTCTGGTCTTCGGAACGGGACCCCCCACAGACAGATCTCCCGCAGTCAGGATTCCGAGACTTCCCCCCGCAGTACGGACAGTTAGTCTGGCTACATCTGTAGACAGAGACGCACCTTGTTGAACATACAGAAGTGATGTATATGTTCCTAAATACACAGGAGTAGCTAAAGGCTTTGACATTTCACCAAAATAGTTATTTTTCTGCACCACTAGGTCCTTTGAGGAGGACTACGAGGCGGATGAGATCATCTCTCCACCTGAAATTGCCAACAAGATGGATAAATTGGTCATCTCGGACCTAACCGCATGAGGATGAACGGATCATTCACTGGACAATCACACTGACCAGTACCTGCCTATATTTATGGACTAAACCCTGTCCACGTGGAGACTTTTAGGGGAAATAATATATAAATATTTTTTATTTTTTTGTGAAGATATGCGCTGTGTTTTGTAAAACGCGCTATGAAATTGTAAGATCGGATTTTTTTCTGCATTAAGTGTGAGTGTAAAAGTTTTGCCTGTCGAACAAACAAAAACAGCTATGTGCAATACGTCTTAAATACTGTGCGTTCTTGTAAAAAGGTTAATCCGTCCTGTCCTTAATCTTATCCCTCTATTTTATATCATTTTGCTTAGATCTGCCTGGAGGCTTTTTTTAATGTATTTATTTTAAAACTGCTTAGTGCTGGAGAATTTAAGGGTGCAATCTTACACGGAACCAAAGTGAACGAATGGCAGTCATCATTTTAAATGACATTATTATGGGGGAGAGGGGAATCCCACAAGTGTGTTAAATGATTGTAATGTATTCTGGAAATGCTTACACTTTTATAACCTGAAGTTTGAGATGTGTTTAATGACCACTTCCATGTCCTGCCCTGCCACATAGGGAGGTGTGTCTGTAGAAGCTAGGATTATTACTTTGGATAGATCAAACACGGTTGACAATCACCCTCACGTCCCTATTGCCAGCTGAAATGGTTCAATTTTCCAAAGTTATATAAAATACTTCTACTTGTCTAGTTACTTTTTGAATGCAATCAAATCGACTGGATGCAAAGAATGCATCGCCGGCTGTTTGCTTTTGCCATAAATGGGACTGCACATTAAGGCAGCAGTCCGCATTCTTTTTTAAATTATTAGTAAGGTTTTTTTAAATGTTTTTTTTTTAACCTTGCGTGAACCTCAGACTATCCGCAGCACCCCGATCTCCAGGGACCCCCATGGTTCCTGAAACAGTTGAAGTTTCCCCAAGTATTTTTGCCCTGGTGGACACAATATGGCTGCTGGGTTAAGCCTGTCTCCAGCAACCAAGAGAGAATTGCAACACTACCTTATCTGTCGTAAGAGTGTGTCAAATACCAGCACATAAAAATTGACCAGGAAGAAGGTGGGGAAACCGCTACGATCAGGGGACCACAGATTAGCTCCAGGAGACTCCCACCCCCGTTCAGGTACATACCATTTTTGGGGGGCTGCTGCTTTAAGAAAAAATGCTGTTTGGCATATGAGAATTTTTACAAGTTAAATTGTAGCCAGCCCAATTTTAACCCCTTCGAAGCACTTAAGGAAAATATAATGCCTGCACAGCAATATTCATGTGTCACGTAAATGCAAGAAATCTCTCCAGCACCGCAGTGTAAGAAACATCCATGCAATAACCACTGGGCATTTTGATACCTTCTGTTTTGTTCAATCTGGTCCCAAAATCTTTTTAACGATAGCAGCCCGTTCTAATTCTTTTATTTCTTTCTGCTGGCTCCTAAAGTTTCCCTGGAACTATGTCCTTCCTTTTCATATAGTATATACTTTGTAGATAACCTGGCCTTCTAGTTTTGTAAGTAGTGTATAAAAAGAAACAAATGTACAGATACACGCATTGCCATGAGTTAATGTTATTTTTTGCTGCATTATCATGTGATTAGTCATTAAAAAAAAACAAGAAAAAAAGACATTTGAAAATAGGTCCAGTGTAGCTTTTCCTCAGCATGCCATTGGGTGGCAGTATTATACATTGTACTTAAAGGTCTTCCCATATGGTTAACGGTGCAGTCCCACTTAAGACCAAAGTTTACTCATAACGTGTTGGAACAATCACTGCTACATCTTGGGGTTTATGTTTTCAATTAAATCGTTGAAAGTCTACATTATTTTCAAAGGGGAGAATGGAAGATGGAGAAGGGGAGGGTGGTCATCTATTTTTTTTGTTCCAGGTGTAATAAGTCTTGTTAACTTATGCCCCTGCGTGTCAAAAGACAAATTAGGAGAGGGTGGGGGTACTGAACATACAGCAAGACAAACCAAATGCATAAGACAAGGGAACTAAAATGGTTTACAATACACTGTTTACAAACACTGCCAAGACAACGTTTAAAATTACTTTTAAAACATTTGTATTTATTGGCTTCAATTTGGGTTCAGGTGGGACTGCACCTTTAAGACTTAACAGTTCTGCTGTCAGAGGGACAAGCAAGCAATGCAGTGCTGGCCCCATTTGGCAGTGAAAGGGTTAATACCAAAACAGCACCAACAAAAAGTGAAAAATAGATAAAGGATCCCAGAAGCAGCTGGAGATGAAAGCGTTTGGATAGCCCCTGTATTTTGATGCAATTCACGTAAAAGCATTTGTTTTCTATACTTAATTAAATGAAGTGTATGCTTGGGTTTCTTGAGACACACCGGAGCTGACAATGTACAAAGAAAAGCAGGGCTTATACCCCTATAAAAATACTACAATCAGATTGTAAACATTTTATTGTGTATGTATATATCCTTACATGCATTTGTATAGGTATTAAATACATAGGTGTACATACATATACACATTTTATCAATATTAAAATGTATGTATATTATATATACACACGTATTTAATATACAATACCAACCCCACATACCAATTTGTGGACTAGCCCACTTTGCATATCTTTGTGATCTATTCTATAGTATGGGAATGTTTTACACTTGCAGCACAAACAGGGTTAATATTTCACCTTATACAGGAAATTGGTAGCCTGTGTACAGATTGCCACAATGTTTCTCTATGCAACTGACAAACCTGCAGTGACATTGGCTCACATATTCACTATAGTTATATAGATGAAGGTAATACCAGCCACACGTAACTTTGTACTGTACATCATCGTAAAAGTATGCTTTTATAACCCCCTGAGGGATAATAGGTCCTATAATTAGACTATGTTCATTAAAAATAAACAAGCACTTACAGACTCGCTCTCACAGTCAGTGAAAGTCAAGCACCTGTAATTCTGGAGGAAGTCTTATTAGCAAAGGGGAGACGTCTTCAAACAGGTGTGGGGCTAGCCTTGCTGGATCAGGGACTCTTAATATAGTAATTGCATGAGCAGTTCTGTTGCCGGTGGGAAACCTCATCAAATTTACATGCTGCTGTAGTGTAGCTATTCAGAGCCAGCTCGTTCATAAAAACCTTATTAAGCAGCAACATTTCAAACAGGAGGCTGGTTTGGGAAATATTACCTCTTCCCCAAAGTGTGTCCTGCCCGAGAAGTCCGTAATAAGTCAGTTACTTATTGCCTTGCTTTGAAGTGAGCTGGGCATTAGAACAGTTCCTTTGAGCCCCATTAGTTTGATCCTTATCCAAATAATAGACTTCCAAGCAATCAGATTCGCCATTTGCATATCACACTGGCTCCAACCTACACCAATACCCAACATGGTAGTCAACCATTCATGAGAAGAATTATCCATAATTGGCAATGAATAAGTGACAAATGTTTGGGAACATTGGAAATAACAAAAAAGTTTAACAGTTTAAAGCCAAAAATAATGTTTGAGAACTGTTGGGGGTCTGCTCGTCTTCTAACAGACCATCTACTAAAGGAAGAGACTTTAAGGAACTTATTTTTATATATATTACCTGTTGGAGAATGGAAGAAAATATCAACATTTTGGTTTCAGAGTGGGATTCATTAATTATCACGTTCAGACGGACAATGGAAGGAAATGCCAAGGTTATCAAACTAATGTAGATCGTTCTCCAAAAGGCTGAGCCGCCTAAAGGCAAAGATCCAGTCACTAACCGCAAGTTCACTTCCTGTAGGGGTGGAGGATGTTGAACACTAACCGTATTTACCCCCTACGCTGCCAAGATCTAGATTTTTAAATATCATTCTTGATCTATGCAAATCACAAACAATGACTACTGTAACATCTACAACCAAAATCACTACGAGATTGAACGGTTTGTATTTTTTAACTTGTGTCGTAAAATGTCAGTGTTGTTTGCCGATGTGTGGACATTTTACAGCTGTATTTTTGGAAAACGACTTGTGCTGGCATGACTTCACCTTTTGAGGTCCCTCTCTATTCGTGGTGGGAGGGAACTAAAGGACTTTTCAAGTAAAATAAAAACTAATATATCTATTTTGCCGTTTGTGCTTCTTTATGACTAGAAAACGGTGTAACGGTGGAGGGCCCTTCTAGGACCAGCAGAAAAATACGAAATTCAGCGCTCGTGCTGCAGATGTACGGTTTGCTGGAAGCACTAATCCCTTTGCAGCATGTATGTGGAGTGTCTCCCCAACTGACTCCTAAAGCAAGGTGATCCCCGGAACGGGGGACACGTTGTGATGAAAAGAAGAAAATGCACACAGTGCGCACCAGGGATTAAAATAAAGTCAAAATATTTATTAAAACAAAAAATGACTGAGGGGATCCAACCCCACCTCAGTACACATATGCACACACACAAAATGAGATGTATCTACTTAGACTAGATCTAAACACAACATTACAAAAATGAGATCAATGAATAAAAAGACATTGTTGTTCAAAATAACGGATACATGGACCCAGATATAAGCTAAAAATGAAGCTGAACAACTGCCTAAATCTGAAAGGGAGAGACGGAAGCTTACACTGACGCCCCGAGCGGGTTCTGCTGGTAAGCGTACAAGCAGTTGCTGTTGGGCTGAGACGGCGCTTGCAGGGAGCTCGTGCGGTGGTGACATCTCTGCGGTGGCGTGGGCCGGACCCTTGTACGCTTACCAGCGGAACTCGCTCGGGGCGTCAGTGTAAGTTTCCGTCTCCCCCTTTCAGATTTAGGCAGTTGTTCAGCTTCATTTTTAGCTTATATCTGGGTCCATGTATCCGTTATTTTGAACAACAATGTCTTTTTATTCATTTATCTAATTTTTGTAATGTTGTGTTTAGATCTAGTCTAAGTAGATACATCTCATTTTGTGTGTGGGTATTTTGTGTCATACTTTGTTACATTCACCCGGATCTAGTGCATATGTGTACTGAGGTGGGGTTGGATCCCCTCAGTCATTTTTTGTTTTAATAAATATTTTGATTTTATTTTAATCCCTGGTGCGCACTTTCTTCCCTTCTAGGACCAGCATGAACAAATTGCAATGACAAGTTTAATGAGTTACAGGACATGGTAAAAAATACCGTGCTGAGCCAGCACACTTACCTCCTGCATCTGGTATGTGTGTAGCTTTAGCAGGCGCGTGCGGAGGCGTGCTGAATTGCAGCCGACAAATTAAAGTTTTCGCACTTACAGGAGCGGAGGGCCGGTCACGTGACCACAAACAGCCAATGGGAGCGAGGGACTATCCCCACCTCCCAAGCGCACTCGCTGCCTCACCCGACAGGACACAAAAAAGCTACTGCTTGAGCAGACGGGGCTGAGCGCTGAGGAGCGCGGCTGGTATTACCATGTCCGCGGCCTAACACCAAGTATTTTCAATTTTTTTTTAATTAGTCTGTAAACATGGTGAGTTGAGACATAGGGGATTTGCTATCCCCCTTGTGTGTACACAAGGCCAAGTCCTATCTTTCTTCCCACCTTACCTTTATTGGCCTTTAACAGGAACGGCATGGGCTAGAAGTTGACTTAACACTGAAAAGCACCCTGCAAATCGTCGAGCCAGGTGGGGGTGTTATCCTGTTTTGCTCCATCGCAGTGATAAAGGTTTATGTACGCCACCTCCAGTATGGAGTACGCCGCCACCTGTGTAAGTACGCCAATCAGGAAAGGAAAAAATAAATAAAAATGGGAGAAGGGTCGCGTTTGGGACAATAACTACTAATCTAAACTTCAGGTTTCAATGTTTACAAGACACCTCTATAAAAGCTTATACTTGTCACTTCTAACCTAATAATCATGGTCATTAGATAAATGTAGTCCTCTGACAAATCAAAAGCACCACCTATATATAAAAAAAAAATAATAATAAATAAAATAAAAAAAAGGATGCAGTAGCTTTCAACAAGGCATATTAATAAGGGCTAATTCAATTCTTTCTTATGCCAAATGACATCTTTCATGCTATGTAAAAAAAAAAAAACGTAAATATATCGTTCCATTTTTACCAAGCAGTCTTCTGGCACTATATTTATATAGCACCCACAGTGTATTCGGCACTTTACAAGAGAGAATACGGGACGGAATTATACAAAGTCAGACAATAGGAAAGAAAATCCCTGCCCGGAGAGCTTACAATCTAGTGGTATGTGGAGTGACTTACAGAGACAGCAGGTGAGGGAATAAGTGCAGTAGGATGGCAATCATTGGTAGGAGGGACTAGGTGCGAGAAAGTAGCCAGGAGTCTAAGCTAAAGAAATGCCTCATTTAAAAAAGGTGAGTTTTAAGGTTAGTCTTAAAAGGTGGAGAGAGGTGGTGCTTGGTGAGGGAATAAGGGCAGTAGATGGCAGTGCTTGGCCACATTGGTTGATAGGAGCGACTGTGGGTGTGGGACAGTAACCACAAGTCTACGCTATTGAAATGCTTCATATAAGAGGCGGGTTTTATGGTTGGACCCAGTTTGAGGCAGTGAGGAAAATGGTTCGAGGCGAAAGAGCAGTAGAGGTGAAAGGGCTGGAAAGGAGAAAATCGTGTATAGAGCGCCGGAGACGAGCAGCGGGATAACGAGAGATCAGAGCTGATATGTAAGGAGGGGCGGCTGAGTGGAGAGCCTTGAAGGTAAGGAGGAGAACTTTGTAGGGGATCCGAAACTTGATGGGAAGCCCGGAGAGGGATTTAAAAGAGATGAGTAGAGACTGGTTTGGGAGAAAGTCAAATTATTGTAGCAGCAGAATATTGGATAGATTGCAAAAGGAGAAGGTTGTGAGGCAGGGAGGCTTGTTTGCAGTATCTATACTATAATTCAGAAAGTTTGTTTGTCTGGCTATACAAATCCACACTCAATCCTAGAGCCAAACTTGGTATGCTATCCAATAGGATGAAAAGAACGTAGGTGGGTTTTGGTAGGTTTGGCCCATAGCTTTGTGGGGGGGGGGGGGGGGGTGGGGTGGTGTGGTGTGTGTGTGTAAAGAAACAAAGACTTAGGATATGTTTCAAGATAGGTACAAGATGTCTGCAACTCATTGTGATGTCACCAGCAAGATGTCACGTGCAAGATATAAAGTCTCCTCTGTATGTACAACACCCAGTGGCTGATTTACTTAGAGAAATTGTGGATGGCGGATAGGAGACGGGCATCAAAGAACAGCGATGGAGAGGATGTTTGTTATAGGGAGGGTGGGGGTGAGAGGTGAAGAACAGGGTCCAGACAGGTTGGGGCAGGGAGGGGGGAGTATGTAGGGGTCACAGTTGATGGGGGAGATGTAGGGGTTATACAGGTAATGGGGAGATATAGGGAACACACGGGCAGAAGTGGTGCAGGGGCCACACACGATGGGGAGTGGTGTTGAGGTCACATAGGTGATTGGGGACAGGTGTAAGGAGGCACGAGTGATGAATGTTTAATTAATAACCTTTTATATCTATGTTAGCGTATGTTACGCCGGATACAGCTATTGTTACAATAATCCAGACAGGAGAGGATAAGGGCATACATTAGTGTTTTAGCAGTAGATTAAAAGGACAATATTATGGAGAAAGCTGCGACATGTTCGCCAGGCCATGAATGAAGAAAGGGAGGAATCAAAAGTCACTCACAGGCATCATGCTTTGGCAACAGGATAAATGGTAGTACCTTTTGCTGTGATGAAAAAAGGGGATATTAAGCCAGGTTTAGGAGTAAATACAAGTTCAGTTTTAGACATTAAGTTTAATGTGGCAGAACACCATCACGAGGATATAGCCAGGAGGCAAATCAGAGACTTGGGACCGGATTACAGCTGTGAGGGTAGAGGTGAATCTGCAAAGAGATAATAACAAAGGATGAGAGAGTTGAAGAGATCACCAAGTGATAGCGTATAGCAGGGGGCGCAAACTTTTTTCCCTGCGCCCCCCTGACGGCTGTCCCCTCACTCCCGCGCCCCCCTCCCAACCCCAACTTACCTGCGCTCCGGCGTCATGACGTCACGTTGCCATAGCATGACCTTACTCTATATCTGTACTTTGTATTTTGGGCAGATGGATACACATGAAACAGTAATTATTATTATGTTTATTATTGTCTTTACTGTTCTGTGTGGTTTATCATTACATATCCTCCTATGGAGATATATTAATACATGTTCCTCACCCATATAAGAAACTAATTCGCAAGTTTATGTTTGCATGTTATTTGTTTGTCTTTTTATCTTAACTTGTATTCATTTGTTTACATTAGTATCTTCTGTCCACTCTCAGTCTGAACGGGAACCCTCGCCGCATCTGACACACCTTGCGAATCTAGAGTTCTGATTGGACGCTGGTTTCACCAATGGAATCGAATATACTTTTTTGCGCCAAATTCACGCAGCGTCACTGATATCTGTGGGCGGGGAATCCCCTATAAGACTGTGAGTGTGAGAGACGCGAATCTACTCTTTGATAAAGGGCACTTTGCCTGAAACGCGTCAGAGTGTGTTTTGTTTCCCCGGTTACCATGCTCAATAAATTTTTGTTTTAACTTCATATTGTGGCGCTGGTCCCCTTCTTCAGCTGTGCTCTGCATCAATCCTTGGATTTCTCTTCTGCTTATAGCGGGGGGGCGCAAACTTTTTTCCCTGCGCCCCCCTGCCATAGCAACGTGACGTCACATGACCTTGTGGCGTCATTTTGACGCCGCGTTGCCATGGCGACGCAGGGAGGAAGCCGCCGGAGCCTAGGTAAGTAAAGGTTTACAGAGGCACTGCAGCTCCCCCGGCAGTGCCTTCTCGAAGCCAGCGGGGCCTCTGTAAACCCCGCGCCCCCCCGCCGAGTCTCGCGCCCCCCAGTTTGCGCACCGCTGGTGTATAGAGGAAAGGAGAGGTCCAAAAACAGAGCCCTGAGGTACACCAACAGGAAACAAAGATATATTAGCAAGAGAGACTGAAAATCTGCAACAGGAAGGTATGATGATCCAGGATAGAGCTTTATTGCGGATACCAAGAGAGTTTAGAATATGAAGGAGAGAGAGTGATCAACAGAGATCGGGTAGGCAACAATTACAGTGGGATTTTGTTTCATGTACATAATTTGCTACTTTAGTGAGAACAGCCTCTGTTGAGTGAGCTGTACAAAAAGCAAGATTATAAAGGCTCCAGGGGGGCAAGGGAATTAAGGAAATTGATCACACAGGAGAACGAGACGTTCTAGCAGTTTGGAGACAAAAGGCAGAAGTGATACAGGGCGGTAGTTCGTAAGGCATGTAAGGTCTAAGGAGAATAGGTGTGACCACTGAATTAAAACGAGCATGGGAAAGTGGCAGAGGACAAGGAAGAATTGAAGATGTGAGCAAGAGTGGGGATTAAAATAGGAGCATGAGTTCTGATAAGGTTTAAGGGAATGGGATTGAGAGCACGTGGTAGAGGGAGGAGAAAAATCATCTAAGAAACTTTGAACTCTCCAACAGGAGAAAAGGAGTCGAGTGGAAGGAGGTGGTTTTAGGTAGAAGCAGAGGAGGGGTGGTTTATTTTTTTAGACCAGGTCTAGATAGTGGCCATCTTTGTGGGTACTGGAATTGGTGCAGGTCAAACGAGGAGGTTAAAGAGAAGACGAGATGACCAGGAGAATGAGGGATCATCAATATGACAGTTAAGTATCCCAGTAAATGAATAGGAGAGTCAGGAGAGAAAGAAGGAAAGCCATTCAAAGTCTGAGAAGGTGGAGAATGTAGGCCTGCAGGGGAAACATTACAATGTACAGGCGAGAAGACGGAGATCGCCGAACCACGCTGCCAGACCCCGCCGCAGGTAATAGTCGTGATGGGGGAGGGTCGCGAGTAACTTTGGGGGGGGAGGGGGAAGAGACGGCAAGTGGGTTTTGCCCTAGTTTGTCGAGCCCTGCACATGCAGATGGAGAGGGTAGAAAAGCTGGACAGTGTGAACCTGAAACGAGAAAGAAAAACATGAACACACAGGGCAGAGCCGATATTGACAATGGGAGAGACCTACCCCTTCACCCCGGGCCATTAGCACATGGAGTGCGAGAGACCACCATAGGAGACAGCAGCCTCCACAGCAGTCATGTTGTGGGAGCCAGGTTTGTTAAAGCAAAGATGAGTAAGAGAAGAGCCTTGTTAGTCAGAGAGCAGACATTCCATGGGCACACAGGAGAAAGGAGACAAGGAATAGGTATGAAGTTAGATGGGTTAACACTCTTAGAAGGGAGGGAGGAGGCGTGGGTGAAAGCAGGTGCATTTATGGCCATGTCCAGGATTAGGAGAGATCCCCAGCAGTAAGGAGTAGAGAGAAAAAAAAAGAGGTCAGAGGATTTGCGGGGATGCTTTATATTGAGGTGTGCACAAGTTGATGGGATAAAGGTATGTAAATGGTTGTGCACAGGCAGAGGGAAGGAGAGACAAAGACATGCGAGAGTGGGGAAGGTGGAGAGAATAGAAAAGTTTACAAAGGAGTACAGAAACTGCAACCAGAAAAAGCAAAAGGGAGGGCATATTGGAATGCAGCACAGGTACTTGGGATAGAAAGGTAGAAATGAGTTCCCAGGTTCTGCAGGATGAGTATGAGTTGAAAGACTAGATGTATAAAATCAGGCCTGAGGGCAGTGTAGGACTAAAGGGTAGACAGCAGCTTATACAAGTTAGTCTTTCAGCTGTGCATAAATTGTCTGAACATTTTAAAAGTTAAGTTCTCATAGTTGCAGAGTTATTGGTAAAGCACTGAATCCCGTTCCCCTCCAATTTAACTTCAGACAGTTAAGTGGCACTTAAGATGGGGGCACAGCCAATA
Organism: Ascaphus truei; assembly: GCA_036426205.1. NCBI lineage: Eukaryota > Metazoa > Chordata > Amphibia > Anura > Ascaphidae > Ascaphus > Ascaphus truei. Next base: position 20,484 of record WSYH01005272.1, on the reverse strand, counting down.
GACTTACTTAAATACTCTAACACTATTACAAGATAATAAAAAGAAAAGGGGGGGGGGGTCTGTGACCAATTAGTACAGACAGGGACATACCAAAAATATGTTAATTTGATAATAGTTCTGTTGCATTCAGTTTATACATCTTAAAGCGTATTGACTCGAATTGGCTGTAAAAATGTCTTCCAGTACCAGGAGCGGTCTCATGGTAAAAGACGGCTTAGAAAACAGGGCCGCAGTCTCTTGTACGACCAAAATGAACCAATGGGAGTGAAATTTAAAGCGTTAAATCTGGTTGATTAATACTTTAACATAATTTAATATACATGGTTTAGTTTGTAAAGAAAAGCACACAAAATGAAGCACTCATTTACTAGCTTGTCCCGTGGATGCTAAACACAGCGATATCAATGTGTGTTGAGGAGAATCTTACAAACTAGGATATTAGATGAAGTGAACACGCAAACCCACCCATTTCAAATCCCTGTTGAAAAGAAACTTATAGCTACGTTTGTGTTAAGCGTGATTCCATTTCATCTCCCTGATTAAACTGCTTGATAAGTAAAGCAAGCACACAGATTGACAGTGACATTTTAAAGTAGACAAATGCTTTTACTGCAACCATTAAAACGCAAGACTACACGAGATTCTGTTCTGAAGATCAACATGATGCAGGAACCCCCCGCCGCCCCCCGCCCCCCACCCCCAGCCCCCTCCCCCCCTCCCCATCCCCCGCCCCCCCCCCCCCCCCCCAATGATAACTCACCTGCAGTTTTCAGCTTATTTGAAACAACTGAACACAACAAGAATGGATGTTGACAGTGTGGAAGTCATAAGATCCTTTACAATGTGCTCAGGCACAGAAGAGTGGGTTTGCCACTCCAAGCACAAGCTGAGGCAAATACCACTACTGCAATATTAACTGCTGTCTTCACACAGTGAAGGTAGGCTTATATATTCACTGGATGGCTCACCAAATGGCAACTCATAACACTCCTATGTTATTGGCCTCTTTGTTTGCTAGAAGGGACAGCAAAGCCCACTTGGCTGCAAAAAGGTGCAATACCAGGACCAGCATTCTAAACAGCCAATGCAAGAAACTATTATTTACCCATCAAGCTTTTATCTTAAAGAAGTCCCTGTAACAGCATGCATGCACCACCTTCAGATACATTACTCCCTCCCCTCCCCCTCCAACTCCCCTATTCTGCAGGTATGTTCTGTAGACTTTTTAAAGCATGGTCAAACTCATGTTTTTCTTGCTAAAAGCAACTTATCAAAATTTTTACTTTACTTACCTTCAGGCCGTTTTAGAAAGCAACAACGGCGCTTGGCCTTTTAGATTACCGTCATTACATATTCACTTGGCGTATTTCAAATAAGTTGAATCCTGTGTATTACAAATTGGAGACCCAACACCTAATTTGGATGTAAATTAATTTGTCAAACAGAACAGTGAGTATACACCCATCTTGAAAAAGGCTACATCTTGAAACCGAAATATTGAGCTAAGGTTTGTGTGCGCACACTCACTAGTCAGCAACTTATAGAAACTATGCACTTTCTACCTGCTAATGTTTTATTAATATTTCTCTAGCAAGAGACACCAACACCTGCACAAGTCATGGCTTCTTAGCCTTAAATGAAACAGACACTGTCGAGTGATCTTATTTCCAACTGCTTCTCCTGAGGGCACAGATTTATATTAATGTTAGAGTATTAAATAGTGGGTGGGGGAAGCTGAAACTAGAAATGCCACACGCTTTGCTGCACCAAACAACCACTGCAGGGGGGGGGGGTATATAGACTTATGGTTACACACATTTTCTCTGCAGTAATACATTGCACCACCATTCAAAGTATCTAATTACAACGGGTGCATATACAGGCATACCCCGCTTTAAGTACACTCACTTTAAGTACACTCGCGAGTAAGTACATATCGCCCAATAGGCAAACGGCAGCTCACGCATGCGCCTGTCATCACGTCCTGAACAGCAATACCGGCTCTCTACCTGTACCAAAGCTGTGCAGAAGCAGGGAGACTATAGAGCCTGTTACAAATGTGTTATTTACATCAGTTATGCACGTATATAACGATATCGATGCATGTATAACGTACATGCATCGATAAGTGGGAAAAGGTAGTGCTTCACTTTAAGTACATTTTCGCTTTACATACATGCTCCGGTCCCATTGCGTACGTTAATGTGGGGTATGCCTGTAATTTGGCAATCGACATGTACCTTTCTTATGCAAGTCTGATTAAGAGAACTCTGCAAGTAGAAGCACGGCCTCATACAAACAAAATAAACTAATGGCAGTTTCTGGCGGTAAATGTAAAAAATATATATTTAAAAAAAAAAAAAAAACTTTTCATCATTGCCATTGGCCCTATGTTGGATTGACCCATTAAAAGAAAAAGGAAATGGATTGGATCAAGTTCCAGTTATTATTTTAAAGTGCATTGCAGGAACGTGAATATCTAAAAGTGGTTAATAAATCAGCATTGCCTCATAGCACTCTTTAGCTCCCAGTCCCGATAAAGTGTGCTTTAGCAGCAAAGCAACAGCACAGAATTAGAAAACTAACATTTATTGATAAAATGTACATTTTAATACATGTTCCAAAAGGTGGCAGTGAATACCAGCATTGAAATAAAACAACCTTCACAAACCTAAAAATGTCAAGAATATGACATTCGAATCATGTCTCAAAAACTCAATGTTTTCAAAATTGTCATCTGAAAGTATACTTCTGATGACATTAAGTTAAAACCCACGTATCCAAGCCCATGTCGCCTTGGGTATGGCCTTTCTTCTGGTTATGCACATATTGAATTTCATGAATGCTAAAATAACAGAATGTGAACCTACTGTAGGAAGCTACGTTTCCTGCCGAGTGTGATAAAATAGGGTTTGTTCTTAAAGAAAATTAAAATGAATAGTGAGAAGGGCGTGCAATAAATGGCGTTAAGTCTCGTCTAGTGCTAGACGTGTTAACAGAACCCCTAATCGTAAAGATATCCTTAACTTGCTTTTCTTGATTCCCAAATCTCCCCCCCCCCCACCCCCCAAAAAAAGAAGAGGCATTACAGACGCATTTCGTGTTAAGTCACGACAGACATTGCAGATAGTGGAGACAGTCTTTTGGTGAACTCATAAAACCACAGCACAAAAACAGTTAACGAAATACAATTTGTTTTTAATAAGACATCACAGAACCTCGGATTTAATAATAATTAAAAAAAATAATAAAACAGGCGCCGGTGGCGGCAAATAAAGACAAGACATACTAAGTAGCATTTTCTATCATTTACTCTCGTTATCAAAAATAGTTTAACTCTTCTTGCAAAAACAAAACAAAAATATTGGAGGGGGGGTGAGGGGGAGGAATTACAGACTTGACACATACAATCACATCTTCCTATGGCTTTAGACCCAACCGCCTCCCCCACAATATTAAAGAAACAAATTATATGTAGTAAACTATCAGACCACATTCACAGGATGACACCAGGGTAGACATTACAGAACAGGACGCGGCGTCACTGAATCAGCATTCCACATGGTTCTTCTGCTAATGTAGAATTTGGTAAGTAACCATCATTGTGCATGCTGTACGCGGAACTAAAACAGCGCATAGGAAGGGGGTCGGGGGTTTTTCATGTCCGAATTGCATTGAACCAAGGTTTCCTCATACTTATATGTTCCTAAATATTCTGTATCTTGTGACAAAATACACCAAAGAGTACACCCACAGGTTCAACAAGCACGCAGACTGCACATATTCACATACTGGGAGCGGATATGTAGATGTGCAAACCAGGTGCTTGTATTGAGCAACTGGAACTAGTTAGGAGCAATGATAGGAAAACTCGAGCTCGCAGCAGAATTTAAAACAAATAGGAATGCTATTTGCTGCCAGAGTGGCCTCTAAACCTCAAAAGATCTGTACTGTGAGCCCCTCTGAAGTAAAGACATCACACTTCCAACAGCTGAGATTTACTTTGGGGATATTCAGGCAGGAGGGTTTAAGGGGAGTAAATGCATGTCAGCCAACAATACACAGAATGAGAAATGAAGGAGACTGTTTACTGCTACACCACTGAATATGGCAACAGTGTCTGTGGGAACAACAGGATTCGCATCCAGTGCAAATATGATGTGGGGGAAACAAAGATCATTATCAAATCAACTGTTTTAATTCAATTACTATTTGGGAGTTGGTGAGGTTCCTAACAGGAAGTTAATGCAGAAGCGTTGCATACAGGGAATATCAGTTTCTGACTACACTTGACATTACAGGAGAACTCTTTCTGAATGTATGATTTAAGTGGCGTTTGATGGAAAGACTAGCCCTTGCATGGTAGAACTAGGTAAATATGATGCTAGTGGAGGTAAATGCACAAAACAAGCATATTGCATGGAGTTCTGGAGAGGTTTCAATGATCCAAAGAGGTTTAGAAGTAGGTCTTTTAATTACAGCAGGATTGGTTCTCCGTCTCCATATTACCAAGAATTTTCTGGGTGCAAAATACTCACATCACCACTTCGCAAGATTTGAAAGCCTTCTATCCCAATTGGCTGTTTTCACGTTTCTAAATGTTTCAGGCCCACAAATCTAACTAAATAAAAGATATCACACAAGCAAATGCCAGGATTGGAGTCTGTATGAAAAGGATGGACAACCAGTGACATGAGAAATTAATGCAGCTCCTGGGTCATTACCTACACCCATATTAATAAGTTTAAAAAAATGTTATGCGAGGACTTAATTTGACACATATTTTACTGCCATATTCAAGTTATGATACTCTCAAAAAGAGGAGTTTGGCTTTAGATTGTGACGGAGGGATGCTTTATGCCACTGGGTGTTAAAAGCGAGTAGCAGGTTAAGCCAGAGGTGCGCAAACCGGGGGACGCAAGATTTTCCAGGGAGAGTGCAGAAGTTAGAGGCCCCGCCCGCTCCTCCCCAAGGCATTTAAATGAAATGCCGGGGGATCGTGTGAGGCCTCTGCAACTTACCTTGTCTTCAGCGAAACGTCAAAATGGCAACGCGTCGTCCTTGGGTCACACGTCGTGTTGCCATGGCAACGTGACATTATGTGACCCAGCGGCGTCATTTAATGCCGAAGACAAGGTAAGGAGGGGGAGCATGATCGAGGGGGGGAGGGGGGGAGGCAGGTGGGCGTAGGGGGAAAGTTCGCGCACCACTAGGTTAAGCCACTAGAATGATCAGACAGGTCATTTTTAAAAGACTCCTTGGGTCAAATCTAAAAACCTATGAGCTGCAAAATGGGACAAGTGTGGATATTTCTGTTGATACGCAAGTGCCTGGTATGTTTATATGGCAGGGGTGGTCAAACTGGGCTCTCAAGCACCAGCAACAGGGCAGGTTTAAGGATATATACCTTCAGGACAGCTGGTCCAATCACCACTTCTGTTGAATCAGGGGATATTCTTAAAACCTGCACAGTTGCTGGCTGAAGGGCCGAGTTTGGCCACCACCGTTATTATGCCAATAGATTGGGGCTCATCTGAACCGCCCTGCATAATTACAGGCAAAGCAGATTTGACTTTACGTCTGCAGACGTTACGGCATTAAAAGTCAACCTCAAGATACAATGGGCCATTATCTACGAAGGGGTGAAGAACAGTAGAGCCTAACACAGCTTAGTAAATAAAGGCCTTAATGCTTAAAAATGTTTATGTGAGCACCAGGCGTTGTACAAAAAAAAAATCTAAAATAAGGCTATTTGAATATTTTTTTTGTTTCTCTGAGTCGGGAGGATTGATGGTGATTAAATTGGGAGGATGAAGTGCATTGAGATCCATTACTAATCACAAGGCTTCTGCTTCTCCTGGAACCACACAAGCTTGTCCTCTTCCAGAAACTCAAAGTAACTTTAGCATTCCAGTTTCATAAAAGGTATTTTCATTAACTACCAACACAAAAAGGGGACATTTTGCATCTTTCAATCACACTGTTTAAGATGGGTTTTTTTTTTATAGCTCCCACTAGAATAGAAATAAAATTTACTTTAATATTGAGGCATTATTTTGTAAATGTTGTAGTCTGCTTTTGATTACTATCCCGTTTCACACTCACAAGCAGCAGATTATTAAATAGTCTTCAATCAAGATGAGGTCTCAACTCTGACAAAAGAATAATCTTCCCTCTTATAACCATGTCATTAAGAGCCATATTTACAACACAGTGCTATTCCATAACACACCTTCCAAAAGAATCACTTGAATTGGTCAGTGTCATATGCCGTCAGGTGTATTTTAGATAGCATCACTTGGTAAATATGGCTCTAAATTCTCTGAACTCCTAAAGAATTAGAGCTGAATGCTATGTGATCATACATGAGTGATAAGGGGTGATTCTGTAGCAAAATAAATAGGGTGATTTGCTTCCTGCAGGCTGTAAATAGTAGTAACGGTCATACTAACTAGATTACCACTTTCATAAACAGAGATCGGACACTTCAAGTGCAACGCATGACAGGGATACAACGGAGATCTTTTTGCAGTCGCTCTTCTTGCCAAAGATTATTTTCTATACATCAGGTGCATTCGAAATTTGAAACGCTCCCTCCAACCCTCATACTGCGTTCAAGGAAACCAACATACAGATTTTAGGGTTACAATTTCTCTTACCAAACTTTTCCCCCTATCCCCCCCCCAACCCACCCCCCCACAAACATGAACACATAACTTAGCAATGAACACACTTGATACAAGTGATCTATATGCAGAAGCCCTGGCAAGTTAACCCAACAGAACCATAGCTGCCTTAAAACTGCAGCTATTCTCCTGCACTCTCAGAGCTGGGGAATAGCTGGCCCATTTAACAGTCAAATCTCAAATCTATAGCTTCGTCCAGGCTTTTGTCGTCATGGGGACTGGCAGCTAAAAATGTTGCTACTGGGGACCCTGTGACATTAATGACACTGGCGCTTGTGCTGGCATTGCGCACGGCAATGCTTGTCACGTTAATGCCCAAAGTAAGCCTTGTCTGCTCCAGGGCCTTCTCTGGCACTGCAAATGCCTCTAGCTTCTTCTCCCCATTTGCCATGTACGAGTTTTGGCAGCCACGGCATATACAGTCCAAACAGGCTTTCCGATTTGAGTAACAAGGGCAGCGCTGGCCTCGGCATGTAAGAACACTTGGATTTTGAGTTGCACGTCCACACTTGCAGCCTTTCTTCTCCTGCGGTTTCTTATACACAGTTTTGGTTGGGCTTCCGGGCACCACATTATTGCTGGGAAACTTCTCCTTGGCCTTTTCTTTAGTCTTCAGCAACGGCGGCTTGGCTTTCGGATGTGATTTCTTAGGCCCATGTTCGGGGTTCTTCCTCATGGTTTTATTGGGAAACAGAACAGTCTTGCTGATTTTGGGCGTGCTGCCGCCATTGGGGACAGTCACCATAGGCTGCAGGAAGTTCCTGCTCTCCCGTGTCAGCAGCATGGGGACAGGGGCTCCCAAAGTCGGCCCAAGGATGATGCTGGAGATCGGCAACGGCTGGACCTTCTCGCTGTCGCTTTCTGAGCGCGAGCGCTTACGGTTAGTCTTCACCATTTTCAGGGTGGCAGCAGTGCAAGAGATCCCGTGCGAGTGAGCGTAGCTGTCTGAGAAGAGAACGGTGTGAGTGAGGGGTTGAGGGCAAAGGTCCAAGAAAGGTCCATTAGAACCAGTGGTTTCCAGGCTGTGCTGGAGATCGCAGTCACTGATGTCCGTGCTGGAAACAGTCTCTAAACTCTGTAGCACTTCCTCCACACTCAGAAGCAGCGGCCCACTGTTTTTGAGGTCATCATTGTAACTGCAGATGTCCAGTTCTGCTGCACACAACTCACTGGAGGAAACCGGGTCGCAGACTGTCTCTAGGCTCCCAGAAAGGTCTTCTGTTTTTAAGTCAACAGCTGTGCAACAGAAGTCTATGGGACTGGGGTCTTCGGGGGATGGGATATTTACAGTGAGTTCCGTTTCAGACAACCCGTTACAGTTTGGCAACCCGTTGGTGACCAAGCATTCTGTCTCTAGATCTGGTGGTTCCTGCAGTATCGGACAGGCGTTTTCTTCAGATTCTGTCACAGGTTCTGTATTGGATGGTATTGGGGAATGCGATGGGCACAGCGGTGATGGTGGCTCTGAGGTTGTCCCTTGCTCCTCTTCGGGCGAAAATTCGTCAGCAAGAAAAGCCAAAATGTCCGCAGAGCACTCTACGGTATTTAATATATCCTGCGCCAGGGGGGTCTGCGTGATGTACTCACACAGCTTTTTATAGCAGTCCACTAGAATGCTCAACTGTTTGTTCTCCTCAAACCGATCATAGTCCTTACACCAGCTGCAGGAGGGCTTCATCATCATCTTCTTACCTTTACATTGCTTGCAAACATAATGTTGGCAGGTTGAATTGGTCGGAGCTATGGGGTCTTCGAGCAAATTTCCTGAGGAGTACAAATAAAAAACGTGTCATCAATGAGTAAGGTGCAACATTCATAACAGAGGCTGCAGAAAAAACAGGAGCTACGTTTAAAAGTGACGTGGCTTTACAAATTGGGAGCACAACCAGTTTAGAGAAGTACTGTTAATGGTTTTCTGTTCCCTTTAACAGAATTGTTTCAGTTTGTCCCAAGTATGAATGCAAGTTTAAATGGACTTTTTAGTACCAAAGGTAATGGATTCAATATTGGCAATTCATGCAACATTGTTTGTGAAAGGTGTCCAACAAAGATAAATAAAAATGGGGGAGGTACAAAGTATAAGAACTAAAATGCCTCCTGAATCTCAACCAGCACAGTTTGCAAACAAAAGTGTGTGTGTGTGTGTGTGTGTGTGTGTGTGTGTGTGTGTGTGTGTGTGTGTGTGTGTGTGTGTGTGTGTGGTGTGTGTGTGGTGTGTGTGTGGTGTGTGTGTGGTGTGTGTCTTTCCCAAGAGAATAGGTCACAAAGATTTAACCAATTTCATTACCCCTCACTTTGGCCCTGTGGTACTGCAACATTAATTCACATTACCAGCAAAAAAACAGTTGCCTGAGAAACGAATGTCATACAGAATGGGAGTAAAATGAAAAAGGAGAAAAGGGAACCGGGTGACAGATCTAACATGCATACAAAGGTGCAATCCCTACAAAACTGGTCTTGGGAAACACGAGAAATGCTAAGCACTTTAAGATTACTTGGAATCTCTAGAATCATAACACAAGTGGTGAATCATACACCTATCCCATTACTTCTATGAACGAACACTGCAGATATTTTAAAATGCGTTTAAAGGCGGTGAATTCATAAGTACATAGTCCCGGGATGCTTTGAAAGCAGTTACATAGAAGAAATATGTATTTTAAAATCACTTCGGGAGCACTACATTTAAAAGGAAACCTAGATATAAAAAATACATATATTTACAAGTGTAAACAAGAGACAGAACACCAATGTGACATCTAACATCCGAAAAGAACAGAATTATTTAAATGTATGATTTGTCATAAGTGAGGGACACTGAGGGACACTTCGTTAAAGTCTTTGTCCAAAGCATTGTAAACTTGCAGATCACATCAAGGCCTAAAACTTTCTTTGCAAACGTTCTCTATACATCACTGCTCTGAGGAAGAAAGAAGTCTTAATAGACTGGTCATTCACAGCTGCATCTCAGGACTTGATATTTAACCAAGTGACCCTCACTTATGAGAAAAGAACAGATAAGTATTTAACTATATGATTTGTCATGTTGGATGTCACATTGGGGTTCTATGTCTTGTTTACACTGTCACATACCCAGTAGCACTTCTTTTGACATAAAAATATATGGTGAGGTGGGTCTGAGCTTACAGGGGTGGTGGGTGTATATTTACAAGTGTGTATATAACAGATTTATACACACACACACACACACACACACACACACACACACACACACACACACACACACACACACACACACGATTGACAATTGAATGCTTACCTACCCCCATAAAAAAAAGCACAAACTGGAATTGACATTGATCATTCTGATTTCAATCATAAGCTGTAAAGTGCCTGATAACAGAAGGGGAGGTTGATCGTCTGGTTACTCGAGAGGCAAAGTGTATAACTTCAGGTGACACAGGTGGAAAGACAAAACCCAAAGATTCAGTAGTTTAAAACTGAACTGTGTGTGATTACTCATTTTGTCATTTGTATTAGTTTTGCTTAAGACATACAGGTAAAACAAAGCAATACAAATATTATGACCATATTCAACTATATTTAAGGTTAACAATTCTAGTTTAACCTCTTCAGTACTGATCAGCAACATATTCCAGAGCAATTTAGGGTTGAAATAATCAGATAATGGTCCATGTTTTAAGTGCTAAATAGCACAAAACAAAACACAAATTGCTTCTGGGTATTAGGTGCAAGTGCAATTGCAAAGCAATTGAGATAAATGCACCTAAAGAAGAAAAATCTATTTAATTTGCATTTATATTGTACCTTTCAGCCAACCAGAATCCACAAATGCAGCAGTGATAAATAGATCAATCAACTCGCACTCATTCTGTCCTTGAAGGGCCAATACATGATGCCATCACTGATTTACAAGGGCAGACCCCCTTAGGACCAGTGCCAATAGCATTGAAAATGGGTTCAAATGTGATTGTCATTTTTAACCAAATCAGGCAAGAAATATTTCTGAAGATTGTTTTTAATGTTGAAGGTCTTCATTGTAACTAAATGCTTGGGGGGGAGGGGGTTTCAGAATATTTACTTGGTCTCTTGTGGCAAGATGAAACTGGTGTATATACAGAAATTGTTGATCCGGACTTAAAAAAAAAAAAAAAAAAAAAAAAGGAGCCATCCATCATAACCCCTATTCTTTTTTTTTTACTGAGATACTAATGAAGTTACCAGTATTACTTACTGGTTTTAAAAAGGGGGTTAAAGTGGCCATCCAATAGGAAGCCACTACAGATATTGCAGCTTCATATTGACAGCCATTTTGTTTCCCCTTGAGGGAGATTTAAACCTAGTAATTTCACCTTAAGTATCTGAGGATCCAGGGTCCCCATAGCTGAAAATAGCTGCATTTGGCTACAGGGGACTCCTGGATACCCATCCTGTAAAAAAAAAAAATTGTTATGCCAACATTAGCAACTTTAAAAAAGAGGAGGGGGGGGGCATTGGAATTACACAGATCCAAAGAAAATAGAAACTTCATTTAGAAAAGGAGTAAATAAACCAACATCTAACTTTAAGGGTGATTACATCTGATTGAAGCATTAAGTTGTTCATAATAAACTTATTTGCCTGCTGTGTGGGACTGGCCCAGTAAGGCCCTAATCTTGCAGGTATTTCTTTCATTACCCCAAATACCAGTCCTAGATTTAGTAGATTACCTAAAAGGCCATGAAGAACATCATACTTTGAAAATACGCAACTCTCTCCTAGCTCCTCTTAACGTTGTTCCAATAATCTACTGATTAGCGTCAGCCAAAATAACCCATGTACAATGCTCGCTGAAGCCCTCCATTTCAACTTCAGTCTTAAATTCCTTATTGTAGGACGACACCTTTGGTAGTCCCTTTCAATGGCATGTGAGTTTTAATACAATTAATATGGATAAACTGCAAAGATCATATACAAGTCAATTACTAAAAACCTAAAACACACGCACAAATATGAAGGATATAGACACACAAAATTATAACATTACATTGAAGGTGTCTGTGTGCGGATAGATATATATTTAGCCCCGGTCTATCCACTGCTGGGTGAAAGGCTATCAAATAGTCTTCCAGGCACAATTTTATTTTATTTATTTTTTTAAACAAAAAAAACACGAAGTATCAAATCATATGCAATCATGCCACAAGTATCCAACGTATGGAAGTTAATACGTTTGCAAACAATGCACCTGATGTTAGCAGTGAGAAACTAGCAAAGTAAAGATAGCACAGTTATTGTAACACTATTGTACAAAATGGGTAAACCAAGAAAAACACCTTTTAGGAACTGTGAGAATAAATTCAGTAAGGTGCTAGAGGGCACTCAACAAGTCAGAGACAAATGCCATTGTACTGTTCGTGACACTAAAATAATTCAAACTGCAATATAAAATTCCCAGAGTACAAAAAATAAATAAATAACCATGTCTGAGGATACAATCTAAAGCTTCATTATTAAAGCCCTGCTGCCAATATTTGGTCCACCTCCAGGGGAAACAAAATGGAGGTTTAAATCTCCCACGTTAAGCAGGCCAAGTATTTCGGGAACCAGGGGAATCACCAAAGCGTTAATAAAAGCTGTTCAGCTCCGATGACCCCCTTCTTCCTACCTAAAAAAAAATGTTATTTTTTTACATAACGGGCGGGACGCCGCCGACTACTGCTGCTGCTTTAAAAGATTAGCACTGGTTACAGTTGTGTCTGTGTGTGTATACACACACACAATCCTGTTCGAACTAATTTTCATTGTTTAAGATCCCATAAAGAAACTGCTTTTCCTGGACCATTTCCTTTTGCCATGTTTGCAGCAGGGTCATTTCACATTAACCCCGTCGGATCTCATTAGAACCTAAATCCAAATGCATTTACATTCACCCGAGGCCCTTGAAGGACTGCACCTATTACAATGTGTACAAGGAGCTGGACCTTGTTAACTCTTGCAACTTGCTCATCACTACAGAGCATGCTTCAATGAAGAGGTTCAGAAACTGGTCATGGACTCTAAAAGATTGATATATGCTGGCTTTGTGTGCTCATTGGCATTACTGCACCAAGGATTGTTTCATCTGTGTATTAAATACTGTACTATGTCCACAATCATGATATATATACTGTGTCCTATCTTTCTCCAATCCAACATAACAAATGACAGGCATGAGAATAGAGATCTCTCTGCTGGCTTGTGGACAGATTTTTAGGAAATTAGGGCAGAAGGTGGGGCCCAGATTCTGTAAACATTGATAGTGCCTCAAAATTCTCCAAGTACAAACTGTCAGTTTGTGTACGGTTTCTTTATACTGACGCATGTTAATTTCAGAGAATGTATCAAAAAACATGCTCCTTAAATACTACAAGAGGTGCCTCTTTTTTCCTTCCAATTTTAGCAGATTTCGTTCCAGCTATATTACTTTTAACGAAGGATCGAGTTATGGGAAAAAAGGTCAGTCCGCCAGGATGGAACTGGAAGCAGATTCAGGCATCCACAACACCGAGGTGTTCTCTAGAACTTTTGAGTGCCAACTCAAATAAACGGAAACAACTCTATCTGGCATATTCCCTTTCGCCTAATCTGACAAGTTATTTTTCACATGCTGGGTTTACCAACATTCACATAACATTGCTCAGAGCTTTACCACCATGTCCAATCCCACACCACTACTGTATAGTGTAAAACAATGTGTTGCTTTTCCCTCTGGCAAAGAAAAAAAAAGTGTTGCTACTTTGAAAACTGCAGAGGAAAGCGTGAAAAAGACTGTGGGCTTTCCAGAACAGGGATTTACTGTGCATGTAGATAATGGTTGAATCCTGAATTTTACTCGCATATGATATTGATGCAGTACAAAATCTGGATCAACTCAAAGTCTCTTATGCTTTGTGTTACGTCACACGTTTAAAGCTGCAATCCCAGCTATAGGAAAAGATATATATGTTAATCTTATCTGAACCAGGGGATCCCCCTTGGGAATCATTGGCGGTCGACACCTGGGGACTCCCTGTGTTAGGTTCAACGAGCGCACAAAGCCCCTGTAAGAACCCAAAACAACATGCATACATATGTCAAATGGAGTGCTACTAGGATTATGACCTCATGTAAAGAACAAAAAAGACAGAGACCCAGTGTTCAGTGCTAGGCTCAGCGAGCACAGGATGGACTGAAGCTCCACTGGGAAGAAGACAACTTTCTATTGGGGATGATAGCTGCCATGTTTGCAGTTAAATATCTTCAGGGAAACCAGCAGAACCCCTCTGCCCCCTGTAATTTGTGATGTACTGATGAAACAAAGGGGCCAATAAATAAGCCATCAATAAGGATCCATGATGAATAATCTGCGAACTTTATTCTCTCGTTGATTCAGTCCCAATGATAATGATACTGTAGTGTCAGAACAAAGGAATTAAAAGACTAACCACAAACACACAAAACATCTAAAATGCAATAAAATCAGGACGCTCCCAAAAAAAACGCACATCCTTTTTGTTACCATGTTAGATAACAAAAGGAGACGTGCACAGAATTCTGCATTAGGTGGCATCAGAGCAGCCACTCTGGAAGTTAAAAATGAGAAAATGTTAAATGTATATAATCGGATTGTAAGATCAGATCTTGGATACAAAGAATAAAAACTCCTCAAAAACAACAAACAACACACTAAATGTCCAATATCATTCCCTGAGAATGTCCTGCCATTAATTGAAAACTATATACACTGTTAAAGCAGCGTTTCCGCTTGCCTTTTTTTGTTTTAATAAACGCAGCAGTTCCTTACATTTACGACAATGCAATTATCTAAGCTGCCGATAAATCCGTTCTCCCATGATGGATGGGTGAAGACCCTGCTTCCTAGGGCATCCAATCTAGCTGCCTATTTCAAGAAGTGCTGTGGCTTCCTAAATAGTTGCTATAGTAACACAAGGAGGCGTAATACAGTAATAACAAATCATTACAATGGGCATAAAGAGAGATTTATTTTTTAATACATTATTATCTAATACTACACAACAGATTAAAAAATATATATATATATATAGTTTTGTATAAAACACCGGATTGAGTGAAATGTTGTTTTAAATAAAACAATGCAACGATGGGGAGCTTAACACCATGCTCCTAATTAAGAACGAATTACATACTGGGAGATAATATTAAAGACCGAATGTCATTTAGTCAAAAGTGATTAATGACCTGCCTTAAAGCGGCAATCCAGCTGCTCGTTTTTTTTTTACGATGAAAACGCGGGGGTACCCGTGAGCTGAGCCATTTTAAGTTTAGGGTACCCCCTAGTTCAACATTTTACCAGTAAAGGTAGTGGCATTTCAGTCCCCTCTATGGCCCTTTAAATCTCCTGTCATGTGGGCCAATAGAAAGCTGCAACGTAATCCTTTACAGCTTCTTCTTGGCCCGCGTGATGCTGGATATTTTAAAAACCAGGAAGTGATACCAGTACCTTTACTGGTGAGTATCTCGTGAACAGGGGGATTTGCGGTGCTGAAAATAGTGCAATTCAGCTCTGAGGACTCCCTTGTTTCCATTCTGTAGAAGAAAAGAGAGTTTAAAATCAAGGGTGGGTTTAGGTACAAGTAATTGCGACTTTAAAATGATACTTCAATGTATTTAGCATTGAAAGATAAATGACTTATCTTTGACATCTTGGTGCTAGAGCAGAAAGCAACACATCTTGGTGATCTTGTTCCAAATTGACAGAGACAAATTCTGATAGTTCTGATTATCCAGATTGTATTGGAGTATTTGGGGGGGGGGGGGGGGGGGATTTAGGCAAAAGCTGATGCAGCATGCATTAACTTTAACAAGTCCAAAATACAGTAGTAGATTTATTGTACAAACTAATAAATGGCACAGAATGAAACTAATGGCCACACTATATTGTGTATTTTTCATGTTCATTCTGGTTAAATAAATTAAACTCATTCTAACAATTTGCAACTATTAAAACCCTGGTGTCTTTGGGATTTAATAAAACACATTGTGCCATCTGTGATTTAACATGGTTATTAACAAATCATTATTTCCCAATTTGGGTCCTTGAGAGAATTGACTGGTTGTCTCACATCTCCAAACATATTAAAGTTAACCGATTTAACTGTAATTAGCTCTAAAGAATGCAAATTGGTCTCAAGAGTATATACTAAAAACTTGCCATTTTCATGGATCTTTACAATTACAGATGGACAACACTGATTTGGAATACAAAATACAACAGTTTGGATTTCTATTATGTAAAACCACCCTGCCCTTTTCAACATCTGCTCACCTCAAATGTGAATATCAATTAAGGGCCTTATAGTAGTTCAAAGTTATAGTAGTGGGATTAGTCAGAGAGAACATTATTTATTGAATATATTACAAATAAAAACCAAATGTTGGCCCACTAAAAAAGGTATCACAACCTACACTCAAAGGGTCATTGGTTGGTAATCTTATAAATATGATACAAGTTCTCGTTTTGGCAACAGATCACCAAGAGCAAGAAATAATTAGCAAAGAAACTAGGCTTAACAAGTAACGAGGGTTATTAGTATGGTAGGTTAAGGCCAATGTGAAAAAGCAGGAAAAAAATTAAGCTTTGTAAAAAAATATTGTATTATGGACATGCACATGTACATGTACAAATAAGTCATTTAAAGATTGTAAGATCTACCAAAAAAAGGTTAAATTCCCTATCAATTTGCAAAAGATTAAAATAATAAAACATTATGAATTAAAATATATCAGATATAATCCTGCATAAATGAAAACAATCATGCTGAAAAACAGCTCTGGAATTATCAAGCAAGCGACAGGTTTTCAAACCATCTTTTGGTAAGAGCCACGTCAATAATAATGGAGGGAACATAACCATATTAACACTATCAAATGACAATGTGAGTACAGAATGTGTGATCTATACATAAAGAGAACTGTTTTGGTTTCTCACAAAAATTGGCTTTTCAGTCAATTGTTAATTTTTTTTTTTTAAAAGGCATCACAAAGAAGGGTCATATAATAATGAAATCATTAAAAAGGGTCAAATACCAAGTGATTGTGCTAAACGCCTTTTCTACCACATTTCCCCATCTAAAGTTGAATTATGTATTGCAGTTTACAAATACGTGTGTTCTGTGTTTAGGGATCCTGTAACTTACAAAAACAGCAGTGTGTGTGTGTGTGTGTGTGTGTGTGTGTGTCTTTCTCCATGTGTGTGTGTGTGTGTGTGTGTGTGTGTGTGTGTGTGTGTGTGTGTGTGTGTGTGTGTGTGTATACCTTATTGGTTCAGACAAACATTTCACTTTAATCACTAAAACCATAATACATTTTATGATGTGTTTCAGACACTTATATGATCCAAAATATATATCTGTATATGACAATTAACTTTTTGTAATGAAAGTGTTAAGTCCTATACACATTACATTGCTTTTATTGCATTTCCAAAAAGTAACTCAATGATAATTAGGGTCCGGGTGTGAGTAAGGGAAGCTTTTGGAAGGTGCTAAATATGGTAGCATTATTATCATGCGCTAACATTCATGGAAGTCTGAGGATCTCCGTTGTAAGATAAACTGCTCATTACCATATAGTTTTCATATGAGTAATTAAACCTAAGGTCCGTTCAAATTGATCGATCTGTTTTTTAAGGAAAATGCCAGGACATCGCACCTTTGGGGATATAGATATTTTAAATTGCGATAATGAAATGTTAAAAAAAATTAGCAACTTTCTGAGGATGTACCCCTAATGGGTGTAAGATCTTCAGCGTAGGGAGTCATTGTGCCTGCAAAATGTAATATACAGTGCTATGTACATTGTTAGCCCTATTTCTAAGAAATATTATTACAGGCAAAGCAGATCTCTTTTCCTTCCTTATATTCATTAGTTATTAAAAGAGCACCCCCCCAAAAAAAAACCTGTATATCAATATTACTCCTATAAAGAAAACTACAGGATCATTTCACAATGATGCTTGTGATCCTGATTAAGAGATAAGAAAAAGAAAGAAAGTGGTCTGGCTATTGAACTGGGACAATTTTGTACAAACACAAAGAGTATAGTGCAGATTAAAGTATATAGCTATAATCCTTATTACTACAAAGTGCATGATATTTATTCTTGGGGAAATGTAATTGCTTCCTCTCAAATGAATAATGAATCTCCAATGGTAATTTATCAAGGATGTTGAGTCTCCCTGGCTTCAAAACTGTGGCAAAAGAAAAAACTGTTGGGAATAAATTAACACAGAAATGATAACTGTATGTATATAAATATAGCCCTTTTTATGTAAATGCATCCACTTTTTAAATCTATACTCCTGCTATTGAGTTTCCAATAGCCTAGCTTTGCCTTGGAAATGCTAAATTTGACAGAAACAAAAATACATTTTGCCTAATTGACAACATTTCCTGGCTGCAAAATCGAAACAATATTAGTCCAAAAAACAAAAACAAAACACAAGAATGTATCATTGGGTGGTGGGGGGAAACTTTGTTTTCGAGAGAAAAGTTTTCTGTTCTATGTTAGTTTTACAGCTGTAAATCTTTCATTACTATGTTTGTAGGTTTGTCCTTATTTGTATTTGTATGTAATTCTGTTGATGTAATTACCAAATCTCTGTACCGTGCTGCTGAATATGTTGGCACTTTACAATTAAACAATAATAAGAATAATAGTAATAACAAAATTAACTAAATCCACATATGTTATTAATACAATAGTTTTGCTGGTGTGCTTTGTGTGATAGAATATGTTAATCATTCTGCACTTTGGCCACTAGATGGAGCAGGAAAGCCATAGCCACTGTTTTTTTATAGTAGCAATCCCACTTGATTAACATTGTTTTATATTATAGCATTACAAACTACGGGTTCCTGCAGAGCTACACTGTGCTATTTTATTTATCTCTGGGCCCCCCTTGGTTCCCGAGATTCTTACCAGTAAAGTTAACAGTGTTCTCCCCTGGGATTTAATTGGCCGCCCAATAGGAAGCCAGGTGACGAGGGTTACTAGTGCTATAAATAATTCCCATCCTGTAACAAAAATAAAAATAGTATGAGCAGGATTGGTGCTTTGAAGTTCTATGCCTACCTTAGTCTTATTGATTACTGCATCATGTAATTTCGCCCATAGATGGAATAAAAGTTTAAATTATGAAACAGAAAATGCCCCATAAAAAAGAAAAGGCCCAGTTTACTCTGACTTCATATTTGATTGAAATGTGCTAATATTCTATTTGCCTATTTTTTCACAAGCAAAATGCTTACATTGATCAAAGAAAAACAAACATATCAATGACTATTTATGGGGTTGCACAAGGGTTGGTGTGGTGAGTAAAAATACCATAAAAAAATAACTGAGTGTCGGTTTTCACATAGGCATGCTACAGTGTATTATTAATGAGGAAGAAAAAAATCATGCAAATATTACATTCCTACGGCTTTGGGAAATGTCTTCAACTGAAACCATGAAACAATTATTTAATTAGATCCCATCCTGACACAAATAACAGAAATCAGAACACGTTTGATGCAAAGACTGACATTCTCTCTTGCATTCAATGATATTGATATAATTACTATATGTGAGTCCTGCTGATGTCTCCTTGAGATTTGGAGAGGGTCAATAGTATGAACTAGAGAGGAGGCAACCCTTGTTGCTGGCAGAGGGCATTGCAATGCATTGCGGGCACTCTTGGCAGCAAAAGGGTTAACTAAAGCTCATTCTTTGGCTCCTGGTGTATATGTTGAAAAATAAATGGGTGTTACTGCATTGTTTCTCCTCACATAGAATAGAGGCCTCTGTCTGGGATATTATCACACTTTACCTATAATAAAAATCTCAACCTGGTCCGAAGTGGCATAACCTTCACTGGTTAACAGCCCATTGTTGCCTCAAGAACATCAATAATATGATTCTTACATATAGTAAGAATCAGCTACAAACAAAAGAAAAATGATTAGCATGCCGCTAGGTGCACATATCTTTGTGATGGTAAATATGCACACCTTTTTGTGCACAAACCAATCAAGGCCCATATTTTAGGAAATGATAAAACGGATCCCATCCACACGTGGGAAATCATTCGTAATTATTATTCTTATTGTGTAAAGTGCCAACATATTCCGCAGCGCGGTACAATGGGGTGCAGAGTTATATATATTACATAAACAAAATGAGATACAAAATGAGGACAAACTAGCGCCAACAGATACACAAGGTAATGAGGGCCCTGCTCCTGCTAGTTTACAATCTGTAATGTGAATATGGAAATTAAGGTTATGAATAGTTCCTGTGTGTGTGGTTTTTTTTCAGCTGTAATTTGATCTCGGCCTCTGCAATGACTGATCGTCGCATAGAGAGACCAAAACCCAGATAGGAGTGGAGAGAATGGGTTGAAGATCTTGCATATTGTCACACAACAAGTTCAATATTACCCACCCCAAAACAAACTGTTTTTAAACACTGACAAGACTGTAACAATGGTATTTGGGACCAAGGCTACATTTTTAAAGCTTCCAATGACTGAGCTCCAGATCAAAACAAAAACTAAAACCTCCCTAACTGCTGTTACTAGTTTTAAATACTTAGGCATATGGTTTAACTCACATTTAACATTTGGGATGCACATTGATGCCCTCACATCCAAAACCTTTTCCAAACTATGTGTACTTTATAGGAACAAATCCTCCCAAAGTCTGCGGTTCAGAAAGCATATTGCACAGCCAATTATTGACTATGGGGACATAGTATATGGCTCGGCACCCCAAACCCATCTTAGCAAACTTGATAC